>SRPU01000600.1:0-15000 GCA_018360185.1 Claviceps lovelessii | reverse complement strand
CGTCAGGAGCATTGTCTTGAGCTGCCCCTTTCCACGCGTGAAAGCGGGCATGTATCACATGGATGTAATGAATACATGTGTCGTAACGTACCTTGTGTGTACATACTGTAGTATATGCACGTATGTCAGATGAAGCGACGAAGCCGGGGCCAGGGATTGTCACTCCCGTGTTGGCTTCTGCACATTGACACCCTCGAGACCTCGAGAGGAATGGCACTCTTTGGTCCGAGCCTCGCATCTTGCATCGCATGTCGGCAGCGTCGAACCTGTTGTCCGAGATTTTTTTTTTTTTTTCTCTCTCCCCGCTTCCTCTCTCTCTCTTCTGCCTCCCCTCCCCTCCCCCCCTTATCGTCTTTGTACTCTTTTGCCTCTCGCTTACGCATGCTCCGCGCAACTCGAGCGTCGCGAACAAAAGACGACACACGCAAAGAGACGAAGGAGACACAAGATATTCAACGGCTCAACAACATGAGACTACACCGGCACGGCGTCCTGCCCCGTCTCTCTCTGCTGCTGCTGTCCACGGCGCAGATGGCATCGGCCCAGGAGCGAGGCGACCAGAGCATTTGCGACTTTTACGCCGCCAAGAATTACGGCGAGAACAATGCGACGACGCAGCTCAAGCTGATGCAGGGCATCGTGGCGTATGCGTATGCCGGGGGCAATTCGATGCCCAACGGCGACAAGGACAGCACCGGCATCTTTAATCCCGGGCAGTACAAGGGCCAAGATGTCTATCTTCGGCCGTGGTTTGACGGATCGAGTAGGTGGTTTGGGTGTGTTGCGAAGAGGGATGCTCTTCGATTCTACTCTGCTCCTTTTTGACCGTGAAAGAAATGAAAAGAAGGAAAAACAGAAAGATAAACAGAGAAGAAGAAGAAGAAGAAAATCCTAAACTAACCACCCATCATCTCAACAGAAGCAACCTCCAATAACAACGACCAGGCAGTCAACATCCAATGGCTCGACGGAGGCGGCACCGCTCCCCTCGTTGCCTTTATGAACGGCTCGACGCCCACGGCTGAGATTCAAAAGGGCACAAACCAATAGTGCGTGGCTTTGCCCCCCCCCCCCCCCCATGTATGCCATCATCTTTGACAGGAAACACGGTCTTGCTAATCCTGCCCTTGTTTTGAGATGTACTTTTACAGCAAGTTATTCACACACTGGTACTACGTCTTTGGCAAGGTCTACTCGTGCTCGCTCTACAAGACGTTTCTCGACAAGTCCTTTGAGCCGCTCAACCCGGCCTACGTCCACAAGTACATGGACCTGAACCAGACGCACGTGGGCTACTTCATCGACCAGCTCATCGTCGCCAGCAAGTACTATGGCTTCTCCGATGCGGATTCCAACACCCTGATGACCGCCATGAATGCCAAGTACAACGCCCGGTGCCTGCCGCCGATTGACAACGCCGTGACGTCCATCTGTCTGGCCAAGGAGTGTCCCGTCGCGGTCCCGTCGCCCAACTGCGCCGTCTACAACAACGTGAAGCCGCGCGGCGTGGACGCATCTGCGGCGGCGACCGGCGGCGGTCCCGCCCCGACGTCGTCGTCACCGTCTTCGCCGGATCCCCACTCGTCGTCGTCCTCGTCGTCTAGTCTCTCCGCGGGGGCCATTGCGGGTATTGCCATTGGCGCGGCCGTGGTCCTGCTCCTGGCCGTGGGAATGGCTCTCTTCTTCTGTCGTCGGAGCCGGAAACACACGGAGACGGCGCCGTCTGCTCCTGGTGTCGGTCCCGGTCCCGGTGCCGAAGCCGAAGCCGGAGCCGGAGCCGGTGCCGTCATGGGCAGTCCTCCTCCGGCGCCCATGCCGACCCCGTCGCCCGCGGGATTTCCCCCGCCACAGTACGGCTACGCTCACAAACCTCACGAGAGCTATCACGGACGCCACCCGACCGATTCGTACATTTCGTACGCGCCCACTAGTCCGTCGCCTGGGTGGGTCGAGGTGAAGCCGCGTCCCGAGGAACTGAGCGCGTACACCCCTGTCTCGCCGTCCATAGGGTCCTCGCCTAGTCCGTACAGGCCCGAGATGACCCAGCTGGCCGAGATGGAGAGTCCCGAGCCTCCTTCGGGGTGGAACTCGACAGCCAAGCCCAACACGTCGACGAGCTGAGAGGACAGACTATTGGTGACTCGGGGCAGGGTGTTGCGGAAGGGGGGGGGGGGGTGCCGGAGGCGAACGAAGGCGGGCGGTTATTGAATGAGAGGAAGCGGCACGAGGAATCAGAGACATGTGGACATGAGACCAGTTGACGGACCAAACGGCACTTTTACTTAATTTCACGAGAATCAAAGACATGTTGTTTAATCATATGGTAGTTGGTGTGGTCGATAGATTTGTACAGACATGGGCCATGGCGGCCTCGTCACATGCCCTTGAATTACCGCAGTGTTTTCAACCTGGTTCTTGCATCACTTGTTCAAGCATCTTCTCCCATCATGGACACGAATTCCAGTCCTGTAGTGCAGGTTGGACAATCCAAGCAGGGCACTATGGGAATGAAGAAGTTGTCTCACGGTCAACGGTGCTCATATACTGGCGAACTCGCTTCTGCGTACCAGTATCGGTTCTGTTCTGCAAGGCACACGGTAACCTCAGATACATGGTTTTCGATCAAATCCCTATACTATACCCCTCGTTATTAGCGCCCCAAAACGCCATCAGCGCCGCCTACCTCCAAAACGAGACTTTTTTCTATCTTTGTTTTATCATAATTCTCAGAGTACTCTATAGATATAGGCAGCGTCACGCTAGCCATATCATCAAACAAACAGAATTTCACGTACTAGGGCCCCATGCCAGCCGGATTTATTGTCATCCTAGGCGCAGGAAAAGCGTCGGATGACCTAAGCCAAGCTTCTTCTTCGCGAGCTGTATTTTTCCTTCATTTCGTCAGCTTTTTCGCCAGCTGTTCTTAGTAGCTGTGTTTTTCTCTTTCCATTAGCTTCTTCATCAGCTGGTTTTCCTCTATGCATGAGCTTGGTTGCTGGCTGGTTCTCTTGGCGCTGCCCACATTCCGTGCTTTTCTGCTTTTGTACCATACCGTTATGAGGCAGGACTTCACGATCCTTTGCTGTTTTTATGAACTAATAGCCTGCCAATATACTAATGTTTCCCTTCTCCGACCGACGGCATTATTCATTTGGCGGCAAGAGGCAAAGCGGGGGGCTGCGCTCCTCACGCCTCCCTGCGCTTGCACCAACGAAAATGGCAGGCAAATTTCCGGTTTCCCTGATAATGCAGTGTCCATGCCGTGTGATGTGATATGGCAGTGAGTCATCGCGTCTGGCCGGGCTCACCAATGACCGTCATTCCTGAGGACCCCTGACAAAACAGGTTTAGTCAAGAATTGGAATGGGTCGAGCCGTTGTGGGGCCGGCCGGGATGTGGGGCCCCCATCTCTAGTCAGAGAGGGCCGCACGAATAGCATGTCTTGAATCCGGGAGGCAGGAAAGGGGAGGGAATGATCCGGCCCGTGATGGTCCATGTGCCGCGGACCCACGTGACCGTCATCGTTGGACAAACACTTTCTTTTGACTGAAAAGCCACCTCCTGACTGCGTCGCGTCGACACGGGCGCTCGTCTTCAACACTCACTCACTCTTCCGATGCCGTACTGCACTCGTCTTCTTGGCACCATCCTGCCATGATAGGGCTCTTCACTTATACCCCGCTGTCCCTCTGGACCACGTGGCGGCGTCTCCTTCACAGGGTCTTCAACAAGTTATGTAGCATCACTGCTCGTTTCTTTCCTTGGACCGCCTCACCCCCTGCTAAAAAAGCAGAAAATCTTTTTCTACGGAATTTCGAGGATTTCCATGGCAGTTCTTGCGAGTTCTTCCATGTACAGCCAGGAATCGTCTTGAAATCTTGTGTCATTATCAAGGACCGGATTTATCATGCGGAATATTACGGCCCGAAAGGATGTGCGCCTGAACTCTTCGAGGTGCGAGAAGATGACATTGAGTGTTTTGAAGCCGAGGAGAAGATCCTCAACAGACTCGGTAAACATCCGAGAATTGTCAGGTGCGTGACTGGATCTCGTTGGCGCTTTGCTGACCTTTGATTCGAACTTACACTAATTTCTGTTTCTGCACGTATTCAAGATATTTGGGCCCACGGAGGGAATTCCCGCCCGGGCTGCTGTTCGAGGAGGCTCAACACGGCAGTCTACACAAGTATCTGTATGGACATCACAACGAAATGGCCTTCAGTCTCCGCCAAAAGTTCTTCTTCCAGGCTATCGAAGCTGTTGTCTTTATTCACAGTAAAAATGTTTTACACTGTGACATGAGACCCGATAACTTTGTCATCTATGACTCTGATACCGGCCCTGAGTTATGCCTGTGCGATTTTGGCGGATCGGCTTGTGAGGAGCTTGATCTTCCTGGTTGTACATATCCCAGTCCTGGCTTTTATGACCCCAATATGCCCCGCGATAAAACTTATTCCATAGATCTCTTCAGTCTTGGCTCAACTCTATATGCTATTATGACGAGTCATTGGCCCTTTGCAACTGTGACGGGCCAAGACTCGTTTGATTCTTACACGGAAGAGTACTGGACACAGGTAGATGACCGCATCGATAGGGGCGATTTCCCTGACGTTGATGGGCTTTTTGGGGGAGAGGTCATGATGGGTTGTTGGAAACACGAATTCTCTACTGCTGAAGAAGTATTGGCCTGTGCGTCCAGGTTGGATGTCAAGCACTAGCATGAGTTTGATGTAAACACTTCTCTCTTTTTGGTATCTCTATCTTGGGCTATTCGAAACTCGAACTTTCTTTTGCTACAGAAGTCTTGGGTTGGGCGTGCAAATGAGCCGTCAAACACTAGTATGGATCTAAAGTAAACAGTTGTCGCTAATCCTTATCTCTACCTCGGGCGACTGGAAACACAAATTTTGGTATGCCGGAGAAATATAAGCCTGTGCATCCAAGTTTATCCTTGGAGCACCACTATTAAATCAAATACATGAAAGTAGTATACTATTTGCATTAACTGCACGTTAGTGTTTCAGAGTTCAATTCACACGCACAGGCTAATATTCCTCTGATAGAACAAAATTTGTATTTCCAGTAACTCAAGCGCATGAGACGCTCCTCCAATGGCTTAACGTTTTTTGCAACCCGGTTTTCCACACTTGTCGCTGTATTTCGTTTGCATGGTCTCTAATTTATCTTCGACCTTGTGGCCGGGTGCCCCTGGACGGTCGCATGGTTTAAAGTGAGTGTTATGTCTCACTACATCTCCGCACGCATATCCTTGCCTGACGAAATACTGAATGCACATCTTCAATCAAGAGACGCCTCTGTTCAGTCAATACTCCGTTGATATATCAGATATGATTTCCAGCGGCATGGCAACGACTTACTTTGAGAGACGAGTGTTTGATGCTTACTAAGTCAGTGTAGGGACTTGCAAAGGCTGTCTTTGATGGAATGGTGATCAGGCTTCTTTGGTGAATGTTGATCAGGCTGTCTTTGGGGGAATGGTGATCCTGTGCCATCGAGAAACTAGACGGCAGCCGGCTGGGCTATTATAGAGGTCCTTCGTGAGCTCTCTGTGGTAACTCTGGAAGCCGTCACCGGGTCCGACTCGACGTAGCTTTGCAGTTTGGACGCTGTGGTCTCCGCAAACAGCCTCTCGCGCGACGTTCCGCTCGGAAGTCAAGAGCTTTTGCATACAAGCATACAGCCGTGCGACAGTATTATTGTCTGTCCTGAGTGGTCAGCAAGCTGGAGCACGGATTTCTGGAGCAGTGTTGGACCATGGTTGGATTCGCCTGCTCCGAGGTTTCCCACACGATGCTTTTTTTGTCGACCTGCCTTCACCCTGACGCACCAATGGTTGGTTGTCTTGACCTGTCGCCGGACACTCTCAAGCCTGACCCGGTTTCCATATGAGCAGGACATGACTGTGCGTCATATCTCCCCGGTTGGAGTAATCCCACCCATCTCTTGCACTTCCGGGCTCAACGCCCCCAACCTGATCCTTCCGATGATTTCCTCGTGTGCTTTCTTTCACCCCAGTTGGAATCTTTCCTCCTGCCGAGTGCTGACACTCGGGACAGAAGTCATGTCACCAACTGCATCGGCTCCATAGTCATGTTTGTCTCGTGCATACAGTACTCTTTGACAGGAGGGACTGAGCCAAGCAACCCGCTTCTCCTGTTTTGTTTTCTCTACTTTCTTTACAAAGGTACATGACGGGGGTAAAGTTTGCCTAATAACATCGCGGGGGGTAGAGCCACCTACACTTGCCCAATACTCTAAAGAATGTGATGAGTGATGTGCAGAGAAAAGTCTCCTTCATGTAGGTGGCGCTGGTGGCGTTTGGTGGCGTAGGTAACGGGTGTAAAATCATTCAGGGTCTGTGTTTGAAGAAAATTGATCCATAAGAATATCTATCCTTTCTCTGCCCCGCTGTCATCAGCCAAGCATGGCTTGTGAATGTGACGTTAAGTGTGTGTAGTCAGTGTAACATCATCCAAGGGGCGCATTATACTTGGAGACGAAATGATTCAAAGCCATCTAAAATGCGGTGACACTGACGTGCTCAATAATGGTGTTCACACGTGAAGGTGGTATTCGGGGACTCGTCACTATTCAGCGAAGCGCTTCACTCAGGATGCTACTCAAACTTCCACCGGACTTGAACGCCATCACGCAGGAAGCCTCTTTTCTTGAGCAAGTCAAGAAACGGGAGGACCTGACAGTGGCTGCAGTGATCGGATGACATGAATGTCTTCGTCACGCCCACTTGAACATGACTGCCGGTCCGATGGCCCGCCGCATGCTCCAAATCGAGGCCAACTCGGAATTGTACTCATGGAAACAGTGCCTGGACTCTTTCCATTCACCCATCGGTCGATCAGAGAATTGAAACCTTTTTTCTGCCGCTTTCGACCAGCCCAAGAATATCCGCTTCCTGGAAGGCATCGTGAAGGCACCGAGACACATCTTGGTCCTCGTGGCACACTCGGAGATATTTCAGGTCATCTTTCAGCGTGAGTCGAGCAGCCCCCGCCTTGGATCCGAATCGATGGCCTTTCCTCACTCCTTTATCCTATCTTTTTTTCTCGATGGAGCCGCTCTTTCTGACTCGATCTGCAAAAACAGATCTGAGACTCGATAGACAGAGCGGCAATTATGCAAGCCAAGAGTGCCAGAGGCTGGGTCGTTCAAGAGGTGGGTTTGACAGCGAGAGCTCCGATAGCCGACTTTCCATACCCTGTCGGACGGTTGTTCCGTTAGTATGACAACGACACCTGAGTTTGGGGGAAGCAGAAAAAGAATAGAGCATGCTGATATCTCGTGCTCAGTCTAATCGACATATCAGGGCCGTGGGTAATCGATACTGAACTTGTGAGAGCGTTCACGAGAGCGGCGCCTCCAATGGTCACTCCACTATACATTTCAGCCGCTCAATAACATGCCTGTACGCAAGAACAGCGGTATCGACGGCGCGCTCCTTGTCAACGCCGCAAGAGCCCTTCGCTGCCAACTGCAGTCCGACTGGCGTATCTCGAACGAGCTTGTCTGCACCGCGAAACATGTACGCAAAACCAATCACATCGCGCTGAGGGTAGAGGAGCCTCGAAGAATTGAGGCTTGAGGAAAGCAAAAGCTTCTCATGAGGTATTTCCTGCGCCCTCGGCTCATCGTGGTCGCAGACGTAGAGCGTCGAGCCCAGAACCAACACTCACCGACAGTGAGCAAGTTCGCCGCACCCGATTCCCACAGGACGACTGTTCGGCTTCTGAATATATCAAGCCAGGGCCATGAAGAGGTTGCAGCGTCAGATTGCTCATTCAGAGAGCCATTCTGCTCACAGACGTCAAGCATCGCTTTCCAGCGTAGGTGGCTCCACGACGGTGGACAGGATTCTGTCCAGGAACGTTCTCGCAGAGCGACTTGACGTCTGTGTGAGAAACATGTCCGAAAAGGGGCGTTACATACAACGAGATGAACTGAACACTAGTGCTGACTCGAACGCTGCCGACACTCTCCAGACCATGGGCACTCTCAATGAGTTTCTCCTCGCACATTGCAGGATTCTTGCACGCAGAGAACCCCAAGGAACAGTTGCCATCATGTTTCGTCTCAACCGGGAGTTTCTCTCGGAGAAAAGCTGGGTACTATTCTCTCCCGCCGGGCAGCTCTGAGACTGGCGGCGTCGTTGTCGGCCACGATTTTGCATGTCAACGAGGGTCGATTTTGGAATGTAGCAGAAAAAGAATGGAAGAATGGAGAGTTCCTGACGCGGACGCGGGAGCACAGCGATGAGACTCAGTCCAAAGTTCCCCAGCCTGAAGAGCAAAGCGGAAAGTTCCAGCCCGACAAGCAAGTAGCCTGTCCCGAGCATTGCCACGGAAGACAGAGCCAAGTTGTGTTGTTTGCCCTTTGCGTCGTCCACGTTTGACTGATGCCTGCTTTCCCGGCAATGAAGCAGCCCCATCAGTGATCAGAGTCGCGTAACCCTCTCGCAATTCACCGACTGCATGCGCGAGACACGCACACCTGTAGACAAACCACGGCCATTGACGCTCCACAAAATCTCTTATCGTGCGTCACACTTGTGACTTTATGAATCGGAGCCAATGCAGAGCAGTCTGTGACTCTGCGTGTTTCTCCCTTGATTTATACCCATGCTTCGAGCCATGTGTCCGAGTTTGCCGCATTCCTGAAGTCAATCTCATCAGCGCGCATCAAGAAGGTCCCCCCTATTCAACTTGGCAAACATGTCTTCTTTCCACCTCAACAGCAACAGTCGCTGTCCGTGGCGCACTCCGCGTCATTGTCATGGTCTCGGCAGGCCTGTCTCTCCGCCTGCGCCAGAGCTGCCATCGCCTCCGTTCGGAACGGTGCGTCAGGTCATTTCCGCACTTGAGCTGCCTGCCACGGGCTTCGAGCAAGACGAAGTCCGTATCACCGATTGCAGAACCGTTGCTTCATACAACTGGATGGAGAATGGAGGCGCGTCAATCACGGTACCTGGTACGAGAACGCCGTGTTCTCTTGTGTGGCGTGTGGCGTGTCTTGGCTGTCTGTGCCGGATCTCTAACTGTCGGGTTTAGGCATGCCGGCGAGATGGACTCCCTTGCCTGAGCCGGTCCAGCTGAGTGAGGACAGCGGCACGTATTACCGCGACCGTAATGCGGCGGGTTATCCCAAATACCCTCTCGAGCCGGCCGTACAGTCCATCTTGACATTGGAGGCGGATGACACAGATACCACGCCACGCGGAACAATCGACCTGTTTGCCTGCGGGACGACCCTCGGAAATCTGCTTCGCTTCGTCAGAGGAACAGCATCGCCCTTTCGCATGCTCGTCGAGACCGTGGGCGCAACCGTACATCTGGTTCGTCGAGAAAGGTCGCCGTTTGAGACGATCCCCAACGTACGTGGGTACGGGCATTCCTTCCCCAGTGCCTACACAACGTGGGATCCAGACGTGCGCGGCTCTTCGTCCCATCAGCGCATCATAAGTTATACACTGGGGGGACTTGGACTGCTGTGCTCGTTTGAAGGAGACGGGTTCCTTGCGCCGGAATCCCATTCGAACCCATCAACTGCGCGCGAAGAGCGGACCGAGGAGGCTTCGACAGAGTCAGGAGCGGATGACCTTCATTTTTCTGGCCTCGCAGTCTCACCGCGGGCGCCAGTTCCGGGAAATAGCGACTTCCTCAGCGGCGACGAGCCGGAACTCAAGGTCTCCGCCGCAGGAGAATTGCTGTCCCAGGACTCCATTTTTGAGCTCAAGACCCGCTCCATCAAGCGACGGGGCGAGCAGGATGCCCTCGTAGAGCTCCAACTGCATCGTCTCTGGCTGCGACAAGTGCCAAACCTCGTTCTGGGTTATCATAATTGTGGCCTCTTTACCGACATTCGAGTGATCGATGTCCGGGGCCAACTGAAAGAGTTTGAACAACGTGAGGCGCCAACGCTCAACAAGTTCGTCGCGCTCCTGCGCAAGATTGTGGACGTGGCGCGAGACGGACTCGGCAATGGCTGTCGAATGGAAATCACCCATCAAGAAGGGTCGAAGCACCTCTGTATCAGGGAGCAGGAGCCTGGCCTGCCTCAACTTTTATCCCAGCCCACTCTGGACCGATGGGAATCCTGGTTGGGAGAGCGGGATGCGTCGTCTTCGGCCGGGGAGGACAGCTACTCGGATCTGTATGGTGTGAGCGACGATGAGTCCGATGAGAGCTATATAGAGTTGAACGACTACCGAGCCTGTGACGACGGCTGCGGCTACTGCGGGCACTGCAGATGATGATTCTGGCTCTGCAGATGATGAATATTCGGCGCTCGGCTTGATGGGGAAGGGATCTTATGCCGGGGAAAACACTGTCTGTTAGTACGTCTGTTGCTATTAGGTATGAATGCGTATAGTGTCGTGAAGAGAGAACAAACCGCAGTTAGATGGCCCCCAAGACCATTATGAGATTGCCATACGCACTACATCCTCCTGTGAAAGAACACTGGGGGACACTCGGCTCCTCGGATACTGTCGAATACATCGGCCAAAAAGACATTACAACCGGAGTTCAATCCATGCCTAGCCCTCCCAGTCCTCGATACAGACGGGATACCACGGGCCGGAGCTCGGTCGGTGCTCCACTTTTCCGGCCCCGTCTTCCGCGTCTCCAACTGCCAAAGCAGGAAGGTGGGCAAAAAAAGGAAAAAAAAAAGCAACGGCCCGAACGGAGACCCGGCCGTCTAGGAGGCGGCGTTGCGTCATCGGCGCTCTGGACGGGACTTGGCCTGGCTGCACACTGGTGACTGACTGGAAGTGGCACGCAGCATTTGGCCAACCCGTGTTCCTCCTCTCTGCTCTGCATCGCCGCGGCGGTTCCCACAAGATATACGTCGAGCCTCGGACTTGGCACGCGGTTAGGAGCGGTAGGCGCAGGGATGGGGTCACCTCGCAGCGGCGCATCAGCCATGCCTCGGGAGGGGTCACGATGCATAAAGACGGCCCAATATGAGGTTTATTTTTTTTATTTTATCTTATTTTATTTTTATTTTATTTTTATTTTATTTCTTTTAAGTCTTTTCATCCGGTAATACGACGTCATCACCCCCGTGGAAGCCCCTTGGCCAAGCCAAAAGTGCGCACGCTCGGGAAACGTATGCAACACCATCCATTTTCATGCGACGCTTTTGATTCCAAATCTGATTCATCAGCCCTGCCACGCCCATGTACCGTGACTGGGCCCGCGAAGCGAGCCTGCAGATGATGCATCCGGCGAAGCAGAAACGCGCTGCATCGCAGACCTGGCTGAACCGCTGCTGCGCGCCTTTCCGGTTCGGTCCTTCGGGGTCCCTCTGGCGGGAACGGGAGGTATGCATGTCTCGTGTTCCGTGGTCAATGGGAGTATCCGCCGCATGTGATTCATGCATTGAAGACAAGAACACGAGTGGTCGGTCTGCGGGACCAGTGCGACGATGGACATGCATCCATGGGCTGCTTCTGCTCGCCAAGGGACACGATAAATGCCGCGTGGGGACTCGGGAGTGTCCACGTTTGTCGGGCTGTTCCTATGATCCTTGCCGCGCCAAGAACTTTTTTTTTTTCTTTTTCTCTCTCTTTTCCTCTTTTTTCTTTCCCCCCAACAGGCGGAGCCGGGGTGCCGTAAATAATTGTTTCATCATCCATCTCGATCGATCCTATCACATCAAAGTGTTAGCTCCATCGATTCTCCAGGAAGACATGCCAAAACAGTGTCCTACCCCCAACGTGCCGTAACCAGCATATCACCACGTATCCCACAAGTCAACGTCCTTGCTCACATTCGTGCCATCAAAATCTTGGTGTGAATAGCTTCGGTCTTCCCTACCGCCCGCCGTGGGTATCTCCGTTTTCCCATCTCCGCCATCCCCCCACCGTGCCGACCACAATTTCACCAAAACCTTCATGCACATTTATATTTTGTTGATATATCGCCTGGCGATGAATACTCGTTCTGTCGTATGCACTGGCGAGCGCCCAACCGTCACGTACACGGGACCGGAGTCAGTTTGTAAAAGATGGCATGTCAAGAAGTCAAGTTTGCCTGATGCATCAGGTAACCCCCGGGCCACGGTCGGACGCAAAACAAATTCAATCACTTTGGATGATTCGAACGCAACATAGATCGCTCATTGATCCATTTTTTACTTTCGTTTCGTCATCCGAACAAACGACCTTTTATTTTCGTAATCTGAGTACTGGTGTTGCTATATTTTTTAGAAATAGCTAGGTGAATCTTTGCTCTCATAACTCCTGCCATCCAGGTTCTCCCATATTATTTGCAAACCCTTTTGAGTCGCAATAGACGGCACCTCTGAAAGTCTGAAAACAAGACTAATGAGGCGCCTGTTCGGGAGAATGCAACACAGCCATTGCACGCCGACAAAGCCAAGCAGTTCGTAGCATGCCTCCTAATTTCAGAATCTACATCGATAGACGCAGCCCACATTCACACATGTTCAATCTCAGCTCTAGAAAAACCATAAACTTTATTTATACCTCGTCTCTGATCTACATAGAGACGCTAACGGCTCATGCCAGCCCATCACGATTAGGCAGCCGTAGACGACATAAAATGCCCTCGCGAAAAAAAAAGAAAAAAGAAAAAAGAAAAAGAAAAAAGAAAAAAGAAAAAAAAAAGAAAAAAGAAAAAAAAAATCTACTTTGGTGCATTGGCAGTCTTCTTCTTGCGCCAGCTCGGGCCATAGATGCGCAGTACTACCAGATTGTGACATCCCATCAGTATCACATCAAGTTCATTCAAACTGTACTATCCAAAAAGAGGACGGGAGAAAGAAGGAAAAGTCTTACCGATTACAGCTCCCCCCACAACGACCAAATCAAACACGGCAAATCCAGTAAAGAACCAGCCCACGCCCATCCTTCTCACCAATAGGGGATACACAACCGCCGACACAGCCGCCCCGGGATTGCGAAGCATATTTCCCAGTGCAAACGCACCGGCCGCCTGCAGCGGGACGCATTCTCCTAGAAAGGCTGATGTGGTGACAAAGACCCAGCTCATGCCGAAGCCAGCTGTGGACTAGGCGTTAGCCGAAAAGAAAAGAACAAAAGAAAGAAAAGAAAAGAAGGACAAGAAAGAAGGGGGGGGGGGCTTGAGATCCCTACGAGGGAATATCACTTACTGAGAAAGGTGGCTATGATGACAGCAGAAACATGTACGGAATACGAAACACACCATCCAAACATAATAGTGCCCGCTACGCAAAGTAGAACCCCCCATATTTGATCAAACAACCGGCTCTCCGGTTCCACGTGTCCGCCCGGAGCCGCAGCTGCTCTCCTGGAACGCCGCCAGTCGCTTACTCTGCCGCCGACGAGGGATCCTATCATGAGAGCCAGACCGACAGCCAGGTAGCCGAGACCAATTTCCGTGGTCGACCAGTGGTATACATCTTCGAGGGCATGAGGCAGGGCGACCAACATGGCGAAATAGGTCGAGTACAAGATGGCTGTATTCACAGACACTATACCGATGGGAGCGTAGGAGAAGAGTTTCCAATAGCCCGTAAGAGTGGGCTTAGGGGGCTTCGGTCCGCGATCAGCCTCAGGGACCAAGTCTGAAGTGAGTTTTGGAGGCAACAGCATCCAGCTCCTTTCCTGAACCACCTTGCCGTTGCCGACGCGGTATCGCAATGTCTCGGGGAGCATGAAAATGATAATGAGCCACAGAACGAAGCAAAAGATGGCTGCATCAGCGTCTTGTTAGCCATGAAAGAAGTGAACGTCATGGCCGCGTTTTTTTTTTTTTTTTTTTTTTTTTTTAGTCCAACGAACCTAGAAACCCTGGAATCCATCTCCAGCCAAGCTCGCCTCCCAACGCAGACCCCAGAATCGGCCCAATAACAGGCCCACACTGTGGTCCAAGAAGAAAGACGGACATGGCACTTCCTCTTTTCTTGGGTTCTGTAATCTGGCAGCATATTAGCCTTTTTTTTTCCTTTCCCCTATTCAAAAATACTTGCGACTATCGTCGTGGAAGCTCCTCTGCACAAGCACACTTGACTCACATCGGCTACAGTGCCCGCACCCATCGACACAACAGCCGCCGACCCAAACGCATGCACGATCCTCAGAAACATCAGACTGCCAAAGTTCTTGGGCAGAGCGGCCAAAAGCACATTGGACAGAATGAAAATCGACAAAGAAATCACATATAGAGGCCGTCGACCCCCGTGGTCAGCGAAGCTCGACCAGAATAGAGGCTGCCAAGAGTGTCAGAATAATGATGATAATGATGGTCATGATAAGGATGATAAGAATGATACTATCAAGGGGGGAAAAACATGGTGCATTGCGCAAAAGCAAACGATGGAGAAGAAGGATATTGGAGCGTTGTTCTTACGGCAATGGCAAAAGTGACCATAAATACGGACACAGTCGCATTGATGCTTGTGCTCCCGACGTTGAATTCTCGTTCTAGAAGAGGCAAAATCGGTAGGTAAATGGCACCGGACAGAGGGCCTACCATACCGGCCAGAGTGACAAGTATCAGGATGAAGCGCCGGCGGGAAGGCGATAATGCGCAGTACTGCGGTGGAGGCAATGACTCCTTGTCTGCGTGCATCGCGACTGATGTGGCTGAAGAGGCCAAGGAAACATGTCCCTGTGAATGGCCGGCGTCTTGAAGATGTTGAGGAGAATTGCTGGGATGTGGATCAGTCTTGGGTGCGGACGGAGAATCGACCCGCGTCTGACTCAATTTCTCCATGGCGTATGCGTATGGTTCCTCCAAGAGAGATTTGGGACGTCAAACCATGAGCCGCACACAAGTAGCCTCCTGGTGTTCAACGATCGATTTGGGTCGTGGAATGTTGAACTGCGCGTAGACCGAGTGCCGTTCAAACCAAGGTGGCGAAACGTCGACAAACTTTTGTGTATCCAACATGGGCTTGGGGGGACGAGCGAGCAACAGCTTTTTTTTTTTTTTTTTTTTTTTTTTTTTTTTTTTT
>SRPU01000599.1:0-16221 GCA_018360185.1 Claviceps lovelessii | reverse complement strand
AAATAGACTTATAGCTATATAAATTAGCTACTAATATACTTACTAATTAGTTAACTTAGTAAAAATTAATATATATAACCTAAAAATTAATCTTTTAAATAATTATATAGAAAGAAAGCCCTAAATTTAGTAATAAAAAATCTAGTCTTAGAATTCTTTATAAATTCCTTCTTATTATAAAAAATAGTAAAAACTAATATTATAGGGTAACTACCCTTGCTAACTAAGCTGCCTTTAGTAGCTTAGTTAGCTTATTTAATTTATTTCTCTATAGCTTTACTAATTACTCTATAAATTTAATTTAAAGTTAGCTCTATGCTTAATAGCTATTAGCCTAACTATATAGCTATTAAAATAAGTATAGAAGGGCAGAAAGTAAAGATTTATGGGGACCTTGTCCTAGGAATTAGGCCTTAAATTTAACCTAAGAAAGAGTAAACTTATATATTTTATAAAATACTATACTATAGTTATAACTTTAGTTTAACTTAATACTAATATAATATAGCTAGTTTAATTTACCTACTTTCTAGGAGTTTAAATTTACTAAAAACTATATTAAAAAGTATATTAAATTTAGATTAAGTTAAAATTAATATAGTAGTAGCTTATACTTATATTACTAGTAGTATTAATATAGGGTTATTTACTATAAAATATATGCTTATTATATATATAAGTAATTTAAAGTATTATTGCTTATAGTATAGAATTATACTATACCTTTATAGTAATTAGTAGTAAGGTATAGAGAATAGCTAAGGTATTTATTTTTAAATAAACTAAGTGCTTAAAAATAGTTATTAATGCCTTTAAGGCTATACTATAGGCTCTTATTAAAACTAAGTTAGTAATAGCTTTAATTAATCTTTACCTTAACTATTACTTACTTTACTTTTATTATTAAATTAAAGCTAATAGTATAGCTAACTAAATCTATAGTACTTACACTATAATAGTAGCCTAACTTTATTATAAATAAGTGCGCTATAAATATAAATACCCCCTAAATCCTAATAACTACTTTAATTATATATTATTTCTAAATTAGCTTTATAATTATTTCTTAAAACTATTTTTATTTAAAGCACTTACCCTTAAGTAAAAAGACTATTAGTATAGGGAGAGGGCTATTATATAAGTATACTAAACCTAGGTTAAATATATAGTAGTAAAGCTTAACCCTAACTTTATCTTTACTACTAAAATAGTCTATATTTACTTAGGCCTTACTAAATATAAATCTATAGCACTTATTTAAATATATATAAAATATATTAATTTTAATGCCTTTCTCTATAACTACTATATTTCTAAAGTAAATTTACTAATATATAATTACTAAGCTAATAATAAGGACTACTACTATATATTACTTTTCTATAAAAACTTTAACTACCTCTACTCTATAAATATAAGTATACTATTAGTATATAACTAATATAAAATTAAAGAGGCCCTTAAAAAAAATAAACTAGCTACTATACTTATAAAATAGCTTATATTAACTAAGTATATTCCTTAATTCTAACTTATATATAATTTATAAAAATAATAAGCTAAAGATATTAAGGACTTAGTATAGTAAGGCACTTAGTATAGTGCTAAGATAGAAGTAGTAGGAGGCTATAGTTATATTATAATTAACTTAAAATACTTTAATAAATAAAGTATATTAAATAAAAAATAAAAAACAGTAGCTAGAATAAATTATTATAAGTATAGTATACCTATACTAGCCTTAGCTTTACTCTTTATTAATATTTCTCTCTACCCTTCCTTTTTTCTTTATTACCCCCTTTTTCTTTTTATTAATATAGCTTTATATTATAATTAAGTAAAGCTTATAAATTTTCTATAGAATATTATTATATTCTTTTAGTATATTAGTAATATAGTAAGCCTATAATAGTATTTTACCCTTAACTAAAGTTAAGGCTAAAACTACTATAATACTACTAAATAGCTATACTACTATTATAATAGCTATCCCTACTTTTTTTATAAGTTATTATATCTCTTTTTAAATAGTATTATACTCTTTAGCCTATTACTAAATTAGCACTATACTAGTACTATAATAATACTATATTTAGATTAGTATATACTTATATTAATAGGCTCCCTAAAAGTATAGAGGTTCTATATATTTATTACTTACTTAATAGTCTTTTAGTATAATATAATATTTTAGTTTAGTTATAGTATTAATTAGCTACTAACCTACTACTAATATAGGTAAAGAATAAAGCACTTATACCTAAATAAGTTTTTTTTACTTTTATATATTTAAAGTATATATTACTAGTATTTATATAAATTAGAAATAGTAGTAGTATAAGTATAAAGGGAGTATTAACCTTTAGTATAATAGTACTTTTTTTTAATATCTTTAGCTTATATTAAATAAGCTTTATAAAGCTAGTTCTTTAGCTAGCCTAGTTATACTATAAGTTAGTAGTAGTAGTGTATTAGGTTAGGATTAGCACTTATTCTTAGGGTAATAATTTTATTTAGTAATAGTATCTTTATTAGCACTATAGTTAGTTAAAGGTAGTAATATAGTAGCACTGCTATAATAAAAGAATTAGGGGTATGCTTATAATAAAAGTAATAAATAAAGAAAAAAAAAAAGAGAAAGGGTTAAAAATAAGGAGAAAAAGGTAGCTTTTATAATTATTTTTTTCTTCCTTATATAATTAATAGTTAGCTAGTAGTTAGTTTATTAATAGCTAGCTACTAGCTAGTATAGCTAATACTATAAAGGTATAGAAGCTAATAAAAGGTTTTTAATAAGAAGGCAGTAGCCTAAAGGGAATAGTAAGGGACTAATATAGTGCTTAATAAAAGTTACTAAAGTAACTTATAATAAAGTATAAACTACCCCTAAGGGTAATTCACTACTTTACTACACCTCTACTAACTTTCTTTAATTATAGTTTTATAATATACACTTTTCTATAATGCTAGTTAAGTTTAGCTAACAGTATATATTTATATATAGTTAGAACTAGCGTAGGGCTACTTTAGTCTGCTATAGATAATAAAATAGCTATATATAGGTTTTCCTCTCTACTTTAGGGTTTTTCCTATATAGTTTTAGTAGCAGAGGTACTAGCTATTAGGCTTAGCCTGACTAGAGTAACAATAATAATAATAATAATATAACCTAAAAATTAATTTTTTAAATAATTATATAAAAAGAAAGCCTAGAATTTAGTAATAAAGAATTTAGTCTTAAAATTCTTTATAAATTTTTTTTATTATAAAAAACAGTAAAAACTAACATTATAGAGTAACTACCTTTACTAACTAAGCTACCTTTAGTGGCTTAATTAGCCTATTTAATTTATTCCTTTATAGCTTTACTAGTCACTTTATAAATTTAATTTAAAGTTAGCCTTATACTTAATAGCTATTAGCCTAACTATATAGCTATTAAAATAGGTATAAAAGGGCAAAAAGTAAAGATTTATGGGGACCTTGCAGCTATAAGCTCCATGCACGTGACCTTTGGTCGGATTTCCATGGTTGTGCCGCCCGCGCGCGTGCGCACGCTGGCTTGCACTGGCTTTGCTGGCTAGCAAAGCCCCCCCTATAAGATGCTTCTATAAGCACTATAATTATAGCACTAATAGTGAGGAATCCCCTGTAAATAACCCTGTTATTTTCAACATTAATAAAGGCCTATAGTATAGCTTTAAAGGTATTAGTAATTATTTTTAAGTATTTAATTTACTTAAAAATAAATACCTTAGCTATTTCTCTTACTTTATTATTAATTACTATAAAGGTATAGTATAATTCTATACTATAAGTAATAATACTTTAAATTACTTATATATATAATAAGTATATATTTTATAGTAAATAACTCTATATTAATACTATTAGTAATATAAGTATAAGCTATTACTATACTAATTTTAACTTAACCTAGCTTTAGTATACCTTTTATTATAGTTTTTAGTAAATTTAAATCCCTAAAAAGTAAGTAAATTAAACTAGCTATATTATATTAATACTAAGTTAAACTAAAGTTATAACTATAATATAGTACTTTATAAAATATATAAGTTTACTTTTTCTTAAATTAAATTTAAGGCCTAATTTCTAAGATTAATTTTAGTAAATTATTTATATAGCTTTAAGGTAGTTTTATATCTCTTTTATTATATAACTATATACTAAAATATTTATATTATTTAAGAAGCCTATAACTAATATAAACTATATAGCTTAAAGTTTAGTATATAATAATATAATATAAAGTAAGAAAAAAATAAAGAAAATAAAAAACCTTTATAATACCCTTATAGTAATAAGTAAGGGGTTAGTTATTTTACTATTAAAGAAAAGGTAAATAGTATATTTAATAGTAAAGAAGTAGGTTTATACTATAATTTAAGTAAGAATATTAGTAGTAATAAGAGTATAAGTAAGTTATTTATAGTAAATAATATTAAAAGCTACTAATATATTTAGCTAAAGTAATAATATAATATTACTATAATATTACACTATATATATAGATTTTATTAATATACTTAATATAACTTTTATAAACTAATTTACCTTATTATTTATTTATAAATTAAGCAGCACTCTATTTAATTTAGCTATAAGGGTAAGCTAACTTATTATTATTACTTTTATAATATTACTAACTATATTAAAAAATAAAATTAAATACTAAGCCTTTATTTTTTATTACTTTATTAAAGTTTTATTTAATTTATAAAGAATAATAACTTTTACTTACTAAAATAAAGCTAGGTAGTAATTAATATAATAATATATATTTAGTAAATAAATAAGGATTTATATTAATAATTTACTATAAACTTTAAGGTAGCTTACTAAAAGTTTATTAAATTTAAGTGCTTTTTAATTAAATAAGCTTTTTATAATACTATAAATCTTATTAGTATTAAATTAGTTTTTAGTTAAAAATATAGTAATATTAAGGTAGCTATTTAAATTACTTAGTATATTATTAAGTTAGGCTTAAAAAAAAGAAAAGAAATACTTAGCTAAAGTAATAGCTTTCTCTTAGTATATTTTAATAGTTATAATATTTATACCTTTACTTTATAAAAAAAAAGGGATTTATTACTATTTTAATAATAAGCTACTATAAAGCTATACTTATTATTTAAGCTTTTAAAGGTTTTTATATTAAATAATTATAGCCTTAACTACTATATATTAAGCACTATACTATTTATTATAAATAAATAAGTTTTATATTTATACTATATTAACTATATACTACTAGTTCTCTTTAGTATAAAATACTCTTTATTATTATAATATTTTTTTAGTATTTTAAGTTACTTCTTTAATATATTAGTTTTATTATAAATTTAGCTTAAAACTACTTTAGAATTTTCTTAAAATTATTATATTTATAATAAACTAAAGTTTAGCTATTAATTACTTTATAAAATAGTTAATTTTCTTTAGTAATTAAAGTTAAGGCTTTATAATATTAAGCTAAAACTATACTATAGCCTTTATAGTAATAAGGTTATTATTTATATATATTTATTTAAACTAAAGGGGATAGTTACTATATAGCTTAAGGCTAAAGCCTATATAAATAAGCTATAGTATATAATTAAACCTAATAAAGTCTAGGCCTTTTAGAAAGTTAATATTTATACTATAGGTATTTTAGGTATAGTTAATAATATTATTTTTTTTTTATATTTTTTATATTACTTTACTTTATAGTATTATAAGTTTAAACTATTATTACTTTATTAATATAAAAAGTATATTATATTTTATTAAAGTTTAATTATAATAATTTTAAAGTAAGTAATATTAATTAAAGTTATTAATAAATATATTATAATTAAGGGGTAAGGCTAATATAAATTTAAATAAAGGTAAAGTTTAATTAGGTTTATAAATTAAAGAGTAAATAAAATAAATATTATATCCTATTATTATAATAAAGCACTAAAAACTTTTTGCAAATTCGCCTACACCGCAGTAGCAACGCAGAATCGACTCTAAACCTCTTAAAAAGTGTAAAAAAAGAATTGCTATATCCGTTTACCCCTATCTTTAATAGCATATTAGTGCTAGAGTATAGGTATAGTAAATAAAATAATATTAATAAATATTAATAGTAAAAACTATAGCTTTATATAAAGCTACTATTACTTACTTATAAATTAAAGTAGCTTTATATTAATAATACTTTAAGTTACTTCTATACTACTACCTATATATAAGTAAATACTAAATTACTTTATAGTTAAATATAATAAAATAACTAAACTTATACTAGCTATAATACTAAAGAGTGTATAAAATATTATTCTTTATATAAATAATATAGCCTTAATATATACTTAATATAGCCTTTTAATACCCTAAATTCTTACTAAAATAATAATATTAACTTTACTATTACCTTATAAGCTTATTATAGTTTAAAACCTTAAAGAAGTAGTAAAGTATATAGTTAAAAAAGCTATAAATACTAAAAATATATTAGCTTTAAGCTAGGCTAGTATTACTACTAAAGAGATCTTTTAATTCTTAGTTTAATAGGTTTACTCTATAATTATGATAATATTTCTTTAAATTTATTATAAAACTATTATTAAAAATATTACTATAGCTAAAGCTATTTAGAATTATTTACTTAAAGATATTATTATTACTATTAATTAAGCTACTAGCACTAATACTATAGTAATAGCTTACTGCCTTTAGAGTAATAATATTATTATTATATTTTAGAATATAGTAAAGCCTTATACTAAAGACACTATATAGATTAGCATTACTTTTAAACTAAAAGTAGTACTAAGCTAATATATATTTAGTATTATTATTAAGGGCTTCCCTTTATACTATATATAAAACTAGGAGAGAAATTATATTCTTTAAGCTTTAATTATAGCTAATAGTTAAGGCTTTATAAGAGTTAGAGTATAAAAGCTATATAATATTACTATATAGTCTTCCCTTATTATTATTATTAATAGTATTAAAGTAGTAAATAGGCTATACTATACTAATATTATTTATAAGGCTAAGATATTTAAAGCTAAACCCTATAATAATGCTATTTATCTTTATTAGTATTATAAGTATTTTAAATTTAAATATATTACTATATACTATACTATGCCTTTATAGTATAGCTACTATACTATTAATTATTATATAAAAGGTAAGTAGTTTTACTTAATATTAATAGAAGCTATTTATAAATATTATATTAATTATTTAAAACTATACCTAGTATAGTCCTATATATATAATACTACTAATAAGTAATAAAATTATATATATACTATATACCTAATATAACCCTTAGCCTTTACTAAACCCCCCCTTTAATTAAAATAAAAAGAATAAACTAAAGTGCTTAGCTATAGCTAAAGAAGAAATATAAGTAATTTACTATTATAAAAGGCTTTACCTTAGAAATAAGTTAGTTAACTATATACCTATCTTTTTAAATTAAGGCTAAAATTAATATAATATTTATAAGTAATTATAAAAGCCTTTTTAAGGTAATAACCTATAGCTACTATAGCTTTAAATAAGCTAAGTTTAATTTAATATATAATATAAGGTATATAATTAAGGTTATATACTAAAATATATAAAAGAAAACTTATTTAATATACTTAGTGCTAAAATCCTAGCCTAGCACTAATATAATAATAATATAAAAACTAAGGACTTTAAATAGTAAACTACCTAATTCTAGCCTTAGCTACTTTTAACTTATAACTTAAAGTAGCTATACTATAATTTATATATACTACTAATATAAACCTAAGGTATAAATAATATAAGCTAATAAAAACTAATACTTTATTATAATAATAGGGTATAATATTTACTTTATTTACTCTCTAATTTATAAATCTAACTAAACTTTACCTTTACTTAAATTTATATTAGCCCTACTCTTTAATTATAGTATTTTTATTAATAACTTTAATTAATACTATTTACTTTAAAATTATTATAATTAAACCTTAGTAAAATATAATATACTTCTTATATTAATAAAGTAGTAATAGCTTAGACTTATAATGCTTTAGGGTAAGGTAATATAAAGAATATAGAGGAGAAGGGATAGTATTATTAACTATACTTAAGCTATTTATAATATAAATATTAACTTTTTAAAAGGCTTAGACCTTATTAAGTTTAATTATATATTATAGCTTATTTATATAGGCTTTAGCTTTAAGCTATATAGTAACTATTCCCTTTAATTTAAATAAATATATATAAATAATAACCTTATTACTATAAAGGCTATAGTATAGTTTTAGCCTAATATTATAAAGCCTTAACTTTAATTACTAAAGAAAATTAATTACTTTATAAAATAATTAATAGCTAAACTTTAGTTTATTATAAATATAATAGTTTTTAGGGAACCTTAAAGTAGTTTTAAGCTAAACTTATAATAAAACTAATATATTAAAGAAATAACTTAAAATACTAAAAGAGTACTTTAATAATAAAGAGTATTTTATACTAAAGAGAACTAGTAGTATATAACTAATATAGTATAAATATAAAACTAAATTATTTATAATAAATAATATAGTATTTAGTATATAGTAGTTAAGGCTATAACTACCTAATATAGAAACCTTTAGAAGCTTAAATAATAAATATAGCTTTATAGTAGCTTATTATTAAAATAATAATAAATTTCTACTTTTTTATAAAGTAAAGGTATAAATATTATAACTATTAAGATATATTAAAAGAAAGCTACTACCCTAGCTAAGTATTTCTTCCCTTCTTTTTAAGCTTAATTTAATAATATACTAAGTAATCTAAATAGCTACTTTAATATTACTATATTTCTAACTAAGAATTAATTTAATACTAATAAGATTTATAGTATTATAAAGAGCCTATTTAGCTAAAAAGTATTAAAATTTAATAAATTTTTAGTAAGCTACCTTAAAGTTTATAGTAAGCTATTAGTATAAACCCTTACCTATTTATTAAATATATACTATTATATTAATTACTACCTAGCTTTATTTTAGTAAGTAAAAGTTATTATTTTTTATAAATTAAGTAAGACCTTAATAAAGTAATAAAGGGTAAGGGCTTAGTATTTAATCTTACTTTTTAGTATAGTTAGTAAGGTTATAAAAGTAGTAATAATAAGTTAGCTTATTTTTATAGCTAAATTAAATAGAGCACTACCTAACCTATAAATAAATAATAGGGTAAATTAGTCTATAGAAGTTATATTAAGTATATTAATAAAATCTATATATATAGCATAGCACTATAGCAGTATTATATTACTACTTTAGCTAAATATATTAATAGCCTTTAATACTATTTACTATAAATAACTTACTTATACCCTTATTACTACTAATATCCCTATCTAAATTATAGTATAAACCTACTTCTTTACTATTAAGTATATTACCTATCTCTTTTTTAATAAAGAAATAATAAGCTCTTTATTTATTACTATAAAAATACTATAGGGATTCTTTATTTTACTTATTCTTTTCTTACTTTATATTATATTATTATATACTAAACTCTAAGCTATATAGTTTATATTAATAATAGGCTCTCTAATAATATAAATATTTTAGTATATAATTATATAGTAAAAGAGATATAGAACTACCTTAAGGCTATATAGATAATTTACTAAAATTAATTTTAAGAATTAAGCCTTAAATTTAACCTAAGAAAAAGTAAACTTATATACTTTATAAAATACTATACTATAGTTATAACTTTAGTTTAACTTAGTACTAATATAATATAGCTAATTTAATTTATTTACTTTTTAAGGGTTTAAATTTATTAAAAACTATAATAAAAAATATACTAAAGCTAGGTTAAGTTAAAATTAATATAGTAATAGCTTATACTTATATTATTAGTAGTATTAATATAGAGTTACTTATTATAAGATATATACTTATTATATATATAAGTAATTTAAAGTATTATTACTTATAGTATAAAATTATACTATACCTTTATAGTAATTAGTAATAAGGTAAAGGGGATAGCTAAGGTATTTATTTTTAAGTAAATTAAGTGCTTAAAAATAGTTACTAAAGCCTTTAAGGCTATATTATAAGCCCTTATTAAAACTAAGTTAATAGTAGCTTTAATTAACCTCTACCTTAACTATTACTTACTTTACTTTTATTATTAAATTAAGGCTAATAGTATAGCTAACTAAATCTAAAATGCCTATATTATAGTAGTAGCCTAACTTTATTAAAAACTAGTATACTAAGGGTATAAATACCCTTTAAATTCTAATAACTACCTAAACTATATATTATTTTTAAATTAGCTTTATAATTATTTTCTTAAACTATCTTTAGCTAAGGCACTTACTTTAAAGTAAAAAAATTATTAATATAGAGAAAGAACTACTATATAAGTATATTAAACCTAAGTTAAATATATAGTAGTAAAGCTTAACCCTAACTTTACCTTTATTATTAAAATAGTTTATATTTACTTTAGCCTTACTAAGTATAAATCTATAGCACTTATTTAAATATATATAAAATAAATTAGGCTTAATGCCTTTCTTTATAATTACTATATTCCTAAAGTAAATTTACTAATATATAGCTACTAAACTAATAATAAAGACTATTATTATATTTTACTTTTTTATAAAAACTTTAACTACCTTTACTTTATAAATATAGGTATACTATTAGTATATAATTAATATAAGATTAAAAAGGCTTTAAAAAAGAATAAACTAGCTACTATACTTATAAAATAGCTTATTTTAACTAGGTATATTCCTTAGTTTAAGCTTATATATACTTTATAATAATAATAAACTAAAGATATTAAAGACTTAATAAGATAGGGTATTTAGTATAGTATAGAGTTAGAAGTAATAGAAAGCTATAGAAATATTATAATAAGTATAAAATAAATTAATATATAAATTATATTAAATAATAAATAATAAATAGCAGTAAAAAATTATAAATATAATATACTTACGCTAGCCCTAGCCCTACTTTTCCTTAGCCTCCCTACTAATCTTTCCCTCCCTCTCTTTTTTATTCTTTACTACCTTCTTCTCTTTTCCCTTTTTAGTATAGCTCTATACTATAACTAAGCTAAGCCTATAAATTTTTTATAAAATATTATTATACTTTTTTAGTATATTAATAATATAGTAGGCTTATAATAATATTTTACCTTTAATTAAAGTTAAGGCTAAAACTACTATAGTACTACTAGGTAACTATATTACTACTATAGCAGCTACCTTTACTTTCTTTATAAATTATTATACCTCCTTTTAAATAATATTATACTCCCTAGCCTAATTCTAAGTTAGCACTATACTAATACTATAATAGTATTATAATAATACTACTATAAACTTATATTAATATACTCTCTAAAGGTATAGAGGTTTTATATATTTATTACCTATTTAATAGTCTTTTAGTATAAGGTAATATTTTAGTTTAGCTATAGCATTAATTAGCTACTAATTTATTACTAATATAAATAATATATAGAATACTTACCTTTAAATAAGTTTTCTTAGCTTTTATATACTTAAAGTATATACTATTAGTACCTATATAAATTAAAGATAGTAATAGTATAGAGATTAGGGAAGTTCTAATCTTTAGTATAATAGTACTATTTATTAATATTTTTAGCTTATATTAAGTAAGCTTTATAAAGCTAGTTCTTAAGCTAGCCTAGCTATTCTATAAATTAGTAGTAATAGTATATTAAGTTAGAGTTAGTACTTACCCCTAGAGTAATAATTTTATTTATAAATAGTATTTTAATTAGCTTTATAGTTAGTAAGAAGTAGTAATATAGTAGTATTACTATAGTGGAAGATTAGGGGTATACTTATAATAAAAGTAATTAATAAAAAAGGAAAAAAAAAGAAAAAAGGCTAAAAATAAAGAGAAAAGGGTAGCTTTTATAATTATTTCTTTCTTTCTTATATAATTAATAGTTAGCTAGTAATTAGTCTACTAATAGCTAGCTATTAGCTAGTATAGCTAATGCTATAAAGGTATAGAAGCTAGTAAAAGGTTTTTAATAAAAAGGCAGTAGCTTAAGGGAAATAGTAAGAAATTAATATAATACTTAATAAGAGTTACTAAAGTAACTTATAATAATATATAAACTATTCCTAAAGGTAATCTACTGCTTTACTACGCCTTTATTAACCTATACTAATCCTAGTTTTATAATATATACTCTCCTATAATGCTAGTTAAGTTTAGCTAGCAGTGTATATTTATATATAGTTAGAACTAGCGTAGAGCCACTCTAGCTCTGCAGCGAATACTATTATAGTTATATATAGGTTTTCCTCCCTGCTCTAGGGTTTTTCCTATATAGTTTTAGTAGCAGAGGTACTAGCTATTAGGCTTAGCCTAACTAGAGTATTAAATAATAATAATAATATAATAAAGCACTAATCCTTACCTACTTATATTATTTATACCTTAAGTCTATACTAATAGTATATATAAATTATAGTTTAGCTACTCTAAGTTATAAGTTAAAAGTAATTAAGGCTAAAATTAAGTAATTTACTATTTAAAGTCTTTAGTTTCTATATTACTATTATATTAATACTAAGCTAGAACTTTAGCACTAAGTATATTAAATAGGTTTTTTTCTATATATTTTAGTATATAACCTTAATTATATATTTTATATTATATATTAAATTAAACTTAGCTTATTTAGGGCTATAGTAGCTATAGGTTATTAGCTTAAAAAAGCTTTTATAGCTACTTATAAATATTATATTAATTTTAGCCTTAATTTAAAAAGGTAAATATATAATTAACTAACTTATTTTTAAAGTAAAGCCTTTTATAAAAGTAGGTTATTTATATTTTATTTTTAGCTATAGCTAAGTACTTTAGTTTATTCTTTTTATTTAAATTAAAAAAAGGGTTTAATAAAGGCTAGGGGCTATACTAGGTATATAGTATATATATAGTTTTATTACTTATTAATAGTATTATATATATAAAACTATATTAAGTATAGCTTTAAATAATTAATATAGTATTTATAAATAGCTTTTATTAATACTAAGTAAAACTACTTATTTTTTATATAATAACTAATAGTTTAGTAGCTATACTATAAAGGTATAGTATAATATATAGTAATATATTTAAATTTAAAATACTTATAATACTAATAAAGGTAAATAGCTTTATTATAGAGTTTAGCTTTAAATATTTTAGCTTTATAAATAATATTAGTATAATATAGCCTATTTACTATTTTAATACTATTAATAATAATAATAAAAGAGGATTATATAGTAGTATTATATAGTTTTTATATTATAATTTATATAGGGCCTTAACTATTAGCTATAACTAAGGCTTAGAGAATATAGTCTCTTTTTTAGTTTTATATATAGTATATAGGGAAGCCCTTAATAATAATACTAAATATATATTAGCTTAGTATTACTTTTAGTTTAAAGGCAATGCTAATTTATATAGTATTTTTAGTATAAAGCTTTACTATATTTTAAAATATAATAATAATATTATTTATTTTAAAGGTAGTAAGCTATTACTATAGTATTAATACTAATAGCTTAATTAATAATAGTAATAGTATTTTTAAGTAAATAATTTTAAATAGCTTTAGCTATAATAATATCTTTAATAATAGTTTTATAATAAACTTAAAGAAGTATTATTATAATTATAAAGTAAACTTATTAAACTAAAAATTAAAAAATTCCCTTAATAGTAATATTAGCTTAGCTTAAGGCTAATGTATTTTTAGTATTAATAGCTTTCTTAACTATATATATTCTACTACTTTTTTAAGGTTTTAAACTATAATAAGCTTATAAAATAATAGTAAAGTTAATATAATTATTTTACTAAGGGTTTAGGGTATTAAAAGGCTATATTAAGTATATATTAAGGCTATATTATTTATATAAAGAATAATATTTTATACACTCTTTAGCACTATAGCTAGTATAAGTTTAGTTATTTTATTATATTTAACTATAAAGTAATTTAATATTTACTTATATATAAATAGTAGTATAAAAGTAACTTAAGGTATTATTAATATAAAGCTACTCTAACCTATAAGTAGGTAATAATAGCTTTATATAAAGCTATAGTTTTTACTATTAATATTTATTAATATTACCTTATTTACTATACCTATACTTTAGCATTAATATATTATTAAAGATAGAGGTAAATAGATATAGTAATTCTTTTTCTATACTTTTTAAGAGGTTTAGAGTTAATTCTGCATTGCTACTACAGTGCAGGCGAATTTACAAAAAGTTTACTAATATAATAATATATATTTAGTAAGTAAGTAAGGATTTATATTAATAGCTTACTATAAACTTTAAAATAACTTATTAAAAGTTTATTAAGTTTAAGTACTTTTTAACTAAATAAGCTTTTTATAATACTATAAATCCTATTAGGTTTAAATTAATTTTTATTTAAAAATATAATAATATTAAAGTAGCTATTTAGATTACTTAATATATTATTAAGCTAGGCTTAAAAAGAATAAAAGAAATATTTAGCTAGAGTAATAGCTTTCTTTTAGTATATTCTAATAATTATAATATTTATATCTTTACTTTATAAAAAAAAGGGGATTTATTATTATTTTAATAATAAGCTACTATAAAGCTATACTTAGTATTTAAGCTTTTAAAGGTTTTTATATTAAGTAGTTATAGCTTTAATTACTATATACTAAATACTATACTACTTATTATAAATAACTTAGTTTTATATTTATACTATATTAGTTATATATTATTAGTTTTTTTTAATATAAAATACTCTTTATTATTATAGTATTTTTTTAGTATTTTAAATTACTTTTTTAAAATATTAGTTTTATTATAAATTTAGCCTAAAATTACTTTAAAGTTCCTTTAAAACTATTAAGTTTACTATAAATTAAAGTTTAATTATTAATTATTTTATATAATAATTAATTTTCTTTAGTAAATAAAGCTAAGGCTTTATAATATTAAATTAAAATTATATTATAGCCTTTATAGTAATAAGGTTATTATTTATATATATTTATTTATATTAAAGTAAATAGTTACTATATAGCTTAAGGCTAAAGCTTATATAAATTAGCTATAGTATATAATTAAATTTAATAAGGTTTAGTTTTTTTAAAAAGTTAATATTTATATTATAAATAGCTTAAATATAGTTAATAATATTATTTTTATTTTTTTATTTTTTTTATATTACTTTACTTAAAGTATTATAAGTTTAATATACTATTACTTTATTAATATAAAAAATATATTATATTTTACTAAGGTTTAGCTATTTTAATTTTAAAGTAAGTAATATTAATTAAAGTTATTAATTAATATACTATAATTAAAAAATAAGGCTAATATAAATTTAAATAAAGGTAAAGTTTAGTTAAGTTTATAAATTAAAAAGTAAATAAAGTAAATATTATATTTTATTATTATAATAAAGTACTAATTCTTATTTACCTATATTATTTATACTTTAGGTTTATATTAATAATATATATAAATTATAATTTAGCTACTTTAAGTTATAAATTAAAAGTAGCTAAGGCTAAAATTTAGTAATTTATTATTTATGGTCTTTAGTTTTTATATTATTATTATATTTATTTTAAGCTAGGACTTTAGTACTAAGTATATTAAATAGGTTGTTTTTTATATATCTTAGTATATAACCTTAATTATATACCTTATATTATATATTAAGTTAAACTTAGCTTATTTAAAGCTATAATAGCTATAGATTATTGGCTTAAAAAAGCCTTTATAATTACTTATAAATATTATATTAACTTTAGCTTTAATTTAAAGAAATAAATATATAGTTAATTAATTTATTTTTAAAATAAAGCTTTATATAAAAATAAGTTATTTATATTTTATTTTTAGCTATAGCTAAGTACTTTAGTTTAGCTTTTTTATTTTAATTAAAAAAAAGGTTTAGTAAAGGCTAAGGGCTATATTAAGTATATAGTATATATATAGTTTTATTATTTATTAGTAGTATTATATATATAGAACTATATTATTATTAATTATTATTTAATACTCTAGTTAGGCTAAGCCCAATAGCTAGTACCTCTGCTACTAAAACTATATAGGAAAAACCCTAGAGTAGGGAGAAA
>SRPU01000598.1:0-16222 GCA_018360185.1 Claviceps lovelessii | reverse complement strand
ATAGGACCCACCACAACCTCAGTTGAGGTCGGCGCCCCACCTCACCTCAGGTCAGTTCACTCGAAAAACCTCAGTTGAGCTGTAGACTCGTCTTTTTTTTTTTTTTTTTTTTTTTTTTTCGTGCCACGGTCTAGAATCCTTCGCCAAGTGACCCAGACTCCAGACAAGTGGCAGATACCGCCCATGGTGTCGAAAACACAACGGCAACGATCATAATCATTAAACTTGGGAAGTTTTCATATCTGCCAAACACCTTTGTTTTTCATAACTTTTTTTTTTTGGGAAAAAAAAAAATTGCATGTTTATTTCTGGTTTCCTCTCTTGAACCCATGGTCGGCTACTCAGAGGGCTGTATTGACGTGCAAGAGACCTACCATATTTTGATTGGGGTTGGGGTCAATCGCAGTCAGATTATCACGATCGCTGCATCACATCGACTGAGAACATAAAAAAAAACGGATCAATGCATGACACTTTTTCTTTTTCAGAATGATGTCATGTCTGGCTCTGAGCTCTCTGGTCATCGCCATCGACGGCATGTGATTAGCCCATGATGTCATGGCTTGTAAGCAGTTGAAATGATTGCATGGTAATGGTATACTGCAGATATGATGGCGTTTTATCACAATTCTTCGATTTATTCTTGTTATTGTTGTCATTATTTAGTCTCGGCTTCTGCGATTTCTACATGAGAACATCAGACTCCTAAGACACGAAAAAAAAAAAAAAAAAAAAAAACTCGTCTTTTTTTTTTCAGATCACTTAACCACACCGAGTACCTACAGCATGCCTTCCACTCAACCTCGAAATCCGCCCAGTGCTGGCACAAAAGTACGTGTTTACTGCTCGAGGCTTTAATGTAAAGCATCTGGACTAATTTTCAAAACAACTAGGTCCATGCTGGAAAGAATGCTCCAGTCACTCGGGAGGGCGCGGGCCCAGTCCTGAGCGACTCTCTCGCCGCTGAATCATACGAGGCTGGTGGAAAATTTGGTGAAAATCGCGACGCGAAGCCCGAGGATGCCTCCTATGATCCCGTTGGCAAGGCTTCCTCCCGTGATAGCGGCGCCGGTGTCAAGGGAACTCAGGCCGATACAGCTCCCTCCTACATCACCAGCCAATACACCTCAGACACTCATGGTCCCCATGGCAAGAACCTCAAGGAGGAGGATTTCGGCAATCAACAGGTATTTGACGGACAGCGAAGGGCTTTCAACGCGGAGGCTGGGTCCATCGATGATCCGGGCAGATTGGCAGAGGTCGGGTTCGAGAAGAAGAACGCGGCGACGCCGCGTGCTGCTGCTAGCAGAGACTCCAAGAAGCTGTCGACGGGCACCGTCTACGACGGCCTTGAGCGTGATGTCAGTGCCTGAGAGAAAGGGCTATGCCGGAACGAGTTTCGCGATAGTATACTAGTACCGGTTTTAACGCAAACTGAGCATTGCGGCCCTCTTGGACAGATTTTCTGCAAGTCATCACCTAGCAGGGGTTGGTATCGTGTGCAAAAGCGTGTATTGAAGGCTGCTGCTTGCAGGCTGTACACCACTCGGAACATTCAGAGCCGACAACCAATAGTGTAGACAGCTCCGATGCTAGTCATGGATTCAGGTCGGCTCGGATGTGAAGACCATTTCAATATCTCAACTTGGTGTTTTTCACTTCACACGCCGTGCGTCATATTAACAGCGGCATCAAAAAGACAGAGTCGGTGTCGTCTATGTCTGGAAGCCGATGTCCGGTCCAAGTTTTTCTTTCTCCTCTTTTTTCTTTTGTTCCTTCCTTCTTTTTTCGTGCTCACTACACCGTACGCCGTGGGTTTAGTGGCTTGACAAAGATGTTCGGGTATTCTCGACTGCGATTTCTCGAACCAAAATCGCGTGCCGGACCGGCCGCATTGCATACTATGACACTGATTTGCATTCTGCAAATATCTCGTTTGATGATTCTTGCTCTCGGAGCCACCGGATGACGTCAAATGGCATCTTCTACCTGTGTCCAGACTGTACATATGTGCAACGACAAAACTGTGCAATGAATGTCCAAGAAGGTAGCAGGAATTCTCTTTCCAATCTCTACAGCGCGAAATAGGAACATGTGCAGCGGTGATGAAGTAATTAATCGTATTGTGAACTGTATCTACACGAATTCACCTTGACCGGTCGGCAATCAATTGGAAAAGTGTGTATTTTTAGTGGTGTGCTGCTGTGGGGTCGTCAATCTTCATGCCTTAGTTTGATGCCTGACATGCCGGATAGGGAGGAGAGCCTTATCGGACCAAAAATTTCTGGCGGTCGCCCCCCCCACCATGGCAAAAGACCACCCCGCCTCCCTCGTTTTTCTTTGACAGCCAAAATCCACACACGCTGAGGTGTGCCATTCTCTCAATTGCCGCCTGCTTCATTTTTTTCCGCTTTGGCTCGGGAACCATTTGATACTCTCTTGGCCGGCTGTGTGAATTACCGATTGCTAGTCCCCTTCATCCAGTGACGATACTTGCTTGCGGGTGTTGTCGTCCGTACAGATACGACAATCGTCCCAACGCCCGTTGCCACCGCCGCACAGCATCGTCTTCCAGCGTTCCATTTTCCTCGTTCGTTTGTCCTCGATACCAGACCGCCAACATGGCTCCCTCTGCTGCCAAGGAGAAGAGACTCGCCAAAAAGGCTGCCGACGGCAAGCTCAAGGGCGGAAAGGCCGCCAAGGGCAAGAACCAGGAGCCCGAGCTGGATGCCAATGGCAAACCCATCCAGGATGACGCCCCCGCCACTTCTGGTGAGAAGATGGACGAGGTGAAGCGTCTTGCCGAGCAGATGGACAAGCACGGCATTTCCGATCGTGTCACAACTGGTGTCTTGGCATCAACACAAGCAAGCAAGGACGTCAAGATTAACAGCACCAGTTTGGTCTTCCACGGTCGCGTTCTCATCACTGATTCAACCATGGAGTTGTCGTACGGCCGCCGATACGGTCTCCTCGGTGAAAACGGTTGTGGCAAATCTACTCTTCTCAAGGCCATCGCCGCTCGAGAATTTCCCATTCCCGATCACATCGACATTTATCTCTTGAACGAGGGTGCTCCTCCCAGTGAGCTCGGCGCCCTGGAATGGGTCGTGACTGAGGCCGAAAATGAAATGGAGCGCCTCGACAAGCTCGCTGAGAAGTTGCTTGAAGAAGAAGGTCCCGAGAGTCAGGTCTTGATTGACCTCTACGACGTAAGTGAAGGACGAAGATTGATCATGTGGAAGCGCAAACTGTCGTTAACCGGTGTGTGATGCTACAGCATATGGATAAGATGGACCCGTCCACCTTTGCTACCCGGGCATCCCTCATCTTGACTGGTCTCGGGTTCAACAAGAAGACGATTCACAAGAAGACCAAGGACATGTCTGGTGGCTGGAGAATGCGAGTCGCTCTCGCCAAGGCCCTGTTCGTCAAGCCTTCTCTCCTGTTGCTGGACGACCCTACTGCCCATTTGGACCTGGAAGCCTGCGTGTGGCTCGAAGAGTACCTGAAGAAGTGGGACCGCACTCTCGTCCTTGTTTCCCACTCCATGGATTTCCTCAACGGTGTGTGCACCAACATGATCGATATGCGTGGCACCAAGCTCCTCTACTATGGTGGCAACTACGATTCTTACCACAAGACACGGGCCGAGAACGAGACGAACCAGATGAAGGCCTACACCAAGCAGCAGGACGAAATTGCTCACATCAAGAAGTTCATCGCCAGTGCCGGTACTTATGCCAATCTGGTCAGACAGGCCAAGTCCCGACAGAAGATTCTGGATAAGATGGAGGCAGATGGATTCATCCAACCCGTCGTTCCCGACAGGGTCTTCACTTTCCGATTCGCTGACGTTGAGAAGCTACCCCCTCCTGTGTTGTCTTTCGATAACGTGACCTTTTCTTACTCTGGCGACCCAGCCGATGACTTGTATCGTCACCTTGAACTTGGTTTCGACATGGACTCCCGAACTGCTTTGGTCGGTCCCAATGGTGTCGGCAAATCCACCCTTCTTCGTCTCATGACGGGCAAGCTGTCGCCGACTGATGGATCCGTCACTCGTCACACCCACTTGAAGCTCGGCCTCTACTCTCAGCACAGCGCTGAGCAACTGGATCTGACCAAATCGGCCCTCGATTTCGTCCGTGACAAGTACAAGGAGAAGTCTCAAGATTACCAGTACTGGCGTCAACAGCTTGGGCGCTATGGGCTGACGGGTGAATCCCAGACAGCTCTGATGGGCACCTTGTCCGAGGGTCAGAAGAGCCGAATCGTCTTTGCGCTCTTGGCTATTGACGGTCCCAACATGCTTCTCCTCGACGAACCTACCAACGGTCTCGACATTCCCACTATCGACAGTTTGGCAGATGCCATCAACGCCTTTAGCGGTGGTGTTGTCGTTGTGTCCCACGATTTCAGGTATGTGCTAGAAGATTGCTCCGCTTCCCCTCCTCCTCACTGTCACGCTGCGACGCAATGAATTGCAGCACTAATCTTTTATGATAGACTTTTGGACAAGATTGCGAAGCAGATTCTCGTGTGCGAGAACCAAACCATCCGGCCTTGGGATAGCACCATTGGTGCGTACAAGGATTACCTGCGCAAGAAGATGATTAGCGCCGGTGCCGTGTAAACGGTTCAAAAGGAGTTTGGAACGATGAGGAACGAGATGGGCAGAAACAGAAAAAAATTGGGAAAAAAAAAAAAAAACCGCTTGGGTATAGACTGGACGTTATATGAGGAAAAAGCCGATAAAAAGAGCTTTTGTCGGCGCAGGATACAGCGATGGGGGCCGGCATGGTCGAGTCATGAGGAATGAACGCGACCGAGAAAGAAGGTCGCACCGTCCGTCACCTGGGGATGGCTGCGTAGCCGTGCACTCATGACAAGAGGCTCATTACGGGATAGATTTTGGGACGCCTTTTTCATTTGTTTGTTTTGATTGTCTGTTTGGGGGAACAGTTCCAATGCCGTGCATGCCAAGCACATGGCATGAAGATAGAAAAGTTTCTTTCCTATGCACCATACGCAGTCGTGCCGATTGTCAAGCCATGTGACCCGCGAAAACATGCAGTGATGCCAACTCGTCAAGGTCTGTGGATGAATCCCAGCCGTGCAGGTCAAATAGATGAGGCGGTTCCAAGGCCGATGTTCTCGCCTGATGAACTCTTGTCTGAACGTTTTACTTGGCACGGCTTGATAAGTTTATGCATCAGGTTGTACAACAGGTCTGGTCGAACCCAATGACGTTGGGCCCCAACGCGCACAAACCTTAAAAGACACGTGTAGAACAGGGGGCCTCGGATCCATTGTTCTTTCTTCTTTCCCGGGGCTTCATGGGAAGAATACTGAGTGTTTGGATAGTATTGATGCTTGTTTTTTTTTTTTTTTTTCTATTCTTTTCTTTTCTTTTTCTTTTGCTTCATGGATGAAACTCTTGGCGCGTGGGTGGAAAGGTTGGAGCCGGATCTCCGGGAGGGCCAAGATGAATAAAAAAAAAAAGAAAAAAGAAAAAAGAAAAAAAAATTGTACTGATTCGGCCTTGAATAAATCAACTACTATACGCACTACACGCAAAGAGAAGAGGCGAGATGGAAGGTTTAGAAAGGGGGGGGGGGGTGAAAAGAAAAATAAAAAGAAAGGATACTGAGAAGGAGAAGGAGAAGGAAATGAAGAAAAGAAAAGGGAAAAGAAAGGGAGCAATGACCAGAGCGGTGGTGGTCGACAAGGGGAAGAGCCACATGTGTAGGTACATAAATGCCGATGGAATGGTCCCATTCTGATGGGAAAAGGGGGGGGGGGGGCGGAAGCCGTGAGACTAATCAGTGATAGGTGGAGGAAGATCCGGAAGGACGGTATAGGACCATTCATGGGAAAGGCACGGTACTTGAGAAACGTACCTTGTACGTAGATTAGGCCCCTACAAGGTAAGTACCTAGTAGGTACTTGGTAGGTACATGTAGCACCTGGCAGTGCAGAGCTATTACTTGGCAGGTCGGACCGGGGGCTGTGCTGGCGTATTGGAAGCAAAGACTTGGATGGAGAGGAGCGCGGCCTGGTGCGGCCTGGTGCGGCGCGGCTGGTGCGACTTGTTGATGCAGGTAGCTAGCTGCACGGGGGGCCCGCCGCTGACAGATTCCCCCATACGTGCTAGGGGCGAGCGTTGATTGGCTGATGGCGAGTTTGACGGGACCGGTCCCTGATTTGACGCTCGCTGCGCGCTGTCCCGCTGTGCGGGTGCAGGACGGACTCGGGGGGCGGAAGTGAAAGTGAAAAGGGTGGGCGTGCATGGGGAGCTACGTCTGGGACGGAAAGGCGAGCCAAATGTGCTGCGTGGTTGATGGATGAGGATGAGGATGGGGATGGGGATGGGGATGGGGATGGGGATGGGGGACGGGCGATGATGGTGGTGGTGGTGGTGGTGGTGGCATTCATTCCAAGATTGTCTTGGATCAGCTGCATGCGCGGGTAGATGGAGATGGAATCTACGAGGAAGACGCGTACCAAGGTACCGCATGCTGTATGTGGATACCTGGCAGGTACTTGGCTGCATGCCAGTACCGAGCACTCGGCTCCAGGTACCGGGGTACCTGCCCGGTACTTTGGTGGGAGGCAGCTGTGGACAAGTGGAGACTCGGCTTGCATGCAAATGTCGCGGGCCAACACAGCAAATCGCCCTGGTGGGCGGCTGCAACATCATCGGCCATCACGGAGTCGGCTTCCCTCTGGGCGCTGGGCTGAGTGACTGACACTGACTGGCACTGGCACCGACAGGGAGGGAGGGCATCACGGCTTGCTTGCCGGCGATGGTGCCAGGCTGCTGGCCTTTTTTTTTTTTGGTTTTGTTTCCCGTGGTCGCTTCAAACGTACATAGCTCGTCGCCCATGGCCCATTCTTTGGGTTCGCCCATCCATCCATCCATCCATCCTTCTTTCTTCCCGCACAGCCCACACTGCACCATCTCCCATCATCCCTCATCTATTCTCCTTCATCTTATTGCATCAGGCGGACAGAGTCAGCCCGTCAATCCCAGCTTGTCGTCACCGCGTCCCGTCGCCGAGGCTGCCTTGCTCCTCGCTTCCACCCAGCAGACCAGATCCCGCCCACGAAGCCCGTCTGCGCTGCGCTGCGCGTCTCTGCGCGGCAACGCGTGCCGGACCAGACGCACCAGACGCACCAGACGTGCGCACCAGAAGTGAGCACCAGAACCAACGCTCCCGTCGGTAGTCGTCGGCCATCAGGCCAGCCATCAGATCAGATCAGCCATCCGCTTCCCCGTCAGCTCGCATCGCATCGCATCGCGGCCTTTGCCCGTGGAGAAATTGTGCGCGTGTGCGACGACGGCAGTGAGGAGTGACTGCTGGATGCTGAAGAGTGACGACTGCAGGATTCCAGCATTCGAGGACTCGAGGCATGGACCCGCGCAACAACAACCACGGGCTGCGGCGGCGTGGTGACGGGCCACAACACGAGCAGCACGAGCAGCACCAGCAGCACCAGCAGCACCGGCAGCCCAGCTCCTCCACCACCGCCCAGGCCTTCTTCCGCCTGCGCTCGCCAGCCCCGTCCGCCCGTGCCGATTTGCATCGCGACTTGCATCCTCCTGCTGCCCCCTTTGCATCCGCTGGCAGCGCTGGCAGCAGCAGCATTGGCGGCCTCGGCAGCACGTCCACCGCCGACCACGCCGCCCACGCCGCCCGAGTCTATCCTGACCACGACCACGACCGCGACCGCCATCTCGACCTCGACCACGACGCCGACCACCATCACCATCACCACCATCACGACCGCGACCATCACCACCATCACGACCGCGACCATCACCACCATCACGACCGCGACCATCACCACCATCACGACCGCGACCATCACCATCACCGTCGCGCTGCCGCCGCCGCCGCCGCCGCCTCCTCGTCGTCCGTCCCCCATTCGCCGCCCCAGCCCGCGCCGTCCTCGCCGCTGCACCACGTCCCCCAGCCGAACCACCACGCGAACCACCATCGCCAGGAGCCTCGCGGCCACAGTCGCGGCCCCTCTGCCTCTCCTGCTGGTCGCGGCCCGGCGTCCTTGATGGCGCCGTCCCCGTCAACACCAGCTGGCGGCGCTGGTGCTCCCGTCCCAGCGTTGCCGCCGCCCTCGTCGTCGTCCTCGTCATCCGTGCTCAACTCCCACAATCATCTCCACGCGCCTCCGCCTCCGCCTCTGCCTCTGCCTCTGCCTCTGTCTCCCCGACACGGCCCAGTCTCTGCGGCATCCTCATCGTCCAAGTACTATCCGCCGCCCGCCGCCTCTGAATCCCTTCCTCACATGCGCGACAAACCCGCCTCTGGGCGAGTCTACGACCCCACGACCGACACCACCAAGGAACGCAGGGTATCCGACGCCTGGCACAACGCGCCCCAGAACTCCACGCCCAAGGTGAGCAGCAACCACGCCCGGCCCAGCCCAGTCCACTTCTTTTTTTTTTTTTTTTTTTTTGTCTCTTTGGCTTCTTTTAACCCCTTCCCCCGTTTGACTCGTGCACGGCACTTGCTTCACCTGCTTCTCCTCTCCCCATTTTGCATCTCTCGGCCAAGCCAGTTTGCCTTCTTTTCATCTCCATTTGCCGAGACCGGGTGGACTTTGGCCGCATCACCATCATTTCCGCCGTGACCCTTTGTCTCTCCCTCGCCCCATCTCTCCATCTCTCCATCTCTCCATCTCTCCATCTCTCCATCTCTCCATCTCTCCATCTCTCCATCTCTCCATCTCTCCATCTCTCCATCTCTCGCTCGTCTCCTCCCTCGCCCTCGACTCTACCGTCACCACAGTGTCATCGCCAGAAAATCATCAACGTCACTTGTCATCCTTTTTTTTTTCTTCTTCTCATCCCCTTCCCCACTGCAATAAGTCATTTAGGAATCCGATTGCCTTGCATTGCCCATTCGCATCTCCCACCTGGAATCTTTTGCATTACAACATCTGAACTGCATCATGGATGCAAGTCGTCTGAAATTCGGCGCGCTTTGATCAAAGACACAAATTAACAGCTGTGGCCACCTTGCAGACTCGCGATCCTTACCCGTACGATCGCACACCAGCCGACCCGCATCGGCCGTCCTCATACTACGCCAATCAAAACGGCAATCGCGTCTCGCCCAGACAATCGTACGCCAGACCCAGGAGCCCCATCTCTCATTCGCACCCCAATTTGCCCGTCGGTTCTCATAGCCCTCCCTCGAGCCGCCTATCCCACATGACTTCACCTCCACGACGACGGCTACATGTGTCTTCTGTGAATGCGACGCCAAACGGAATCTCAGCCATGCCAGCCGTCATCAAGGCTGACCGTCGAGCGGCCTCGCCATCCAGGCCTGCCGCTCTGTCAACGTCAAATGTAATGCACCCTTTTCCCTCTTTGTTTCATTCGTAATTCTTTTCCTTCTTTTTTTTTTTTCCCTTCCCCGATCCTCTCTACTGTTGATATGACTATACTCGGTCAAACAGGAAAAGCAAAAGATTGCTTAGCTCTGATTGGACACGTACTGACTTCTTTCAAACAAAGACCCCCAGTCGATCTGCTGATCCCATGTCATTCTCCAACATTCTCTCCAGCGCCGAGCCCGCTCCCAAACCAGTTGCAGAACGCAGTGCTCCCATCCCCACTCCTGTGAAGGCCCCCGAGACGAAGAAGGAGAAGGAGAGGGAGCCCGAACCCGAGATTGAAACTGAAGTCGAAGCCGAAGCCGAAGCCGAAGCCGAAGCCGAAGCCGAAGCCGAAGTCGAAGCCGAAGCCGAAGCCGAAAAAGACGTCGAGACCGAACCAGGAACCACCTCTGCCAAGAAAGTGGAGCCAATGGTTAGGAAAAAGCCTGGCCGACGTACAACCAAAGGTCGAGCTTTGGATTTGATAAGGGAAGCTGAAGCTCCCAAGAGCAAACGTCGTTCCCCCATCAAGAGGGATTCCCCTCAGCCCCGATCGTCGACCAAGCGCCATGCCAATGGGCAGCCCAAGGTTGGCAAATTGTGGTCCAGCGAGATGGAGAAAAAAATCATGCAGTCCGAAGCCCAGATTGAGCATGATGCTCCGACCCTAGACCCTACCGAGTTCGACGAGCAAGAGTACAAAGATCGTGCCCAGAAACGCAGACGTCTCATGACCGACTTTGACGCCGAGCAAGGCCGCCTTCGACGCGAGGACTACACCAAGTCTGCCAGCAAGAAGCTTGTCCTTCATGCCGAACTTGGCAAGCGACGCTACGACGACGTCTTCTATGACCAAGCTCTCAACGAAGTTCGTGAGCAGGAGCTGTTCGCCGAAAAGGAGCGCAAGAAGGACATGCAACGCAAGAGACGTCGCGAAAAGTCCATGGCCGTCACCATTGAGCAGAAGGAAGCTGCCCTCGCCCGCGCCTTGGCTGCCGAGGACGAAGCCGAGCGCCAGAAGCATCTGCGTGACGCTGAACGCGCCAACAAGAAAGCCCAGCAGACCAAGCTGATACTTCAAAAGGGCATCAAGGGTCCTGCTCGTAATCTTGATCTGAACCTGGACACTGGTGCAATGTCCAGCTTCCTGGCCTCGGATGCGGAGACACCCAAGAAGGGCAGGGGCAAAGGAACGCGTCTTAAGAAAACGAGAGAGCAAAAGAAGGCGGAGAAGGAATCCGCCGAAGCCGCACAGGCCGCGCTCGATGCTGGCAAAGAACTGCCCTCCAAGGAAGAGAGCAAAGTTCGCATCAAGATCAAAGGCCGTCCCAAGGACAAGGACAGGGACAAGGAGAAGGAGAACAAGGGCAAGGACAAGGAGAAGGATAAGGAGAAGGACAAGGACAAGGACAAGGACAAAGACAAGGACAAAGACAAGGACAAGGACAAGGACAAGGACAAAGACAAGGACAAGGACAAGGACAAGGACACCAAGGATGGTGAAAAGGTCAAGGACACCAAGGATGGCGCCAAGGAGAAGAAGGAGGAAGTCAGCGACCTGGACAAGAAGTTCAGCTCCAAAGGTTATAACCAGATATACGAACAGATCTGGAGGGACATGGCCCGCAAAGACGTTAACAAAACCTTCAAACTCGCGTTGGAGTCATACGGAACCAAGGCATCAAACCTCAAAAAGACAGCCATTTTGGCCTCAAAGGAAGCCAAGCGGTGGCAGCTGCGCACCAACAAGGGCACCAAGGATCTCCAGGCCCGTGCCAAGCGAGTCATGCGCGATATGATGGGCTTTTGGAAGCGCAACGAAAGGGAAGAGCGTGACTTGCGCAAAGCCGCCGAGAAGCAAGAGATTGAGAATGCTCGGCGAGAAGAAGCCGATCGCGAAGCTGCTCGACAGAAGAGAAAACTCAACTTTCTTATTTCCCAGACCGAGCTATACTCCCACTTCATCGGTAAGAAGATCAAGACCGATGAGGTGGAGCGAAGCACCGACAACCCGGACATTGCGCAGCCCGCAAACGTCATGGCCCAGAACAAGCTCGATGACATTGCTGAGCATTCCGGGCCTGTCGGGGATAAAGTGACCGACTTTGAAAAGCTGGATTTCGATAACGCAGACGAGACGCAGCTCCGCGCGGCCGCCATGGCCAATGCACAGAACGCCATTGCGGAAGCCCAAAAGAAGGCCCGCGATTTCAACAACGAGGCCGACCTCGACATGGACGAAGAGGGCGAGATGAATTTCCAGAATCCCACCGGCCTTGGAGAAATGGAAGTCGAGCAGCCCAAGCTGATCAATGCTCAGCTCAAGGAGTACCAGCTCAAGGGTCTCAACTGGCTGGTCAATCTGTACGAACAAGGCATCAACGGCATCCTTGCCGACGAGATGGGTCTCGGGAAGACGGTGCAGTCCATTTCGGTCATGGCTTACCTGGCGGAGAAGCACGACATTTGGGGTCCCTTCCTGGTCGTGGCGCCTGCATCCACCCTGCACAACTGGCAACAGGAGATTGTCAAATTCGTTCCCGAGTTCAACATCCTCCCCTACTGGGGTAGCGCTCCCGACCGAAAGGTGCTGCGCAAGTTCTGGGACCGCAAACACCTGACGTACCGCAAGGACGCCCCTTTCCACGTCTGCATCACGTCGTATCAGCTGGTCGTGTCCGACGTGGCCTACTTCCAGAAGATGCGATGGCAATACATGATTCTTGACGAGGCCCAGGCCATCAAGAGCTCGCAGAGCTCTCGGTGGAAATCCCTGCTGGGCTTCCACTGCCGAAACAGGCTCTTGCTCACCGGTACGCCCATCCAGAACAACATGCAGGAACTCTGGGCTTTGCTGCATTTCATCATGCCGTCTCTCTTTGACTCGCACGATGAGTTCAGCGAGTGGTTTTCCAAGGACATTGAGTCACACGCGCAGAGCAACACCAAGCTCAATGAGGACCAGCTGAAGCGTCTGCACATGATTCTCAAGCCCTTTATGCTCCGTCGTGTCAAGAAACACGTGCAGAAGGAGCTCGGTGACAAGATTGAGCTGGATGTCTTTTGCAACCTCACGTACAGACAGCGGGCTCTTTACTCGAACCTTCGCAACCAGATCAACTTTATGGACCTTGTCGAGAAGGCCACGGCGGGCGACGACCAAGATTCGGGTCATTTGATGAATCTGGTCATGCAGTTTCGAAAAGTGTGCAACCATCCGGACTTGTTTGAGCGTGCCGAAGTCACGTCTCCCTTTTCGTTTGGCTACTTTGCCGAGACGGCCTCTTTTGTCCGAGAAGGCAACATGGTCTCGGTGGGGTACTCGACACGAAGTCTGATAGAGTTCGAGCTGCCATCGCTGGTTTGGACACGGGATGGTCGTCTGAACAAGCCTTCGAGCACGAATGCCACGGCTGGCTGGCGGAACAAATACCTCGACCATATGATGAACATCTGGGCGCCCGACCACGTGCGGGAGAACGTCGAAGGCTCCAAGGGATTCTCCTGGCTGCGCTTCGCAGACGCCTCGCCAGCAGAGGTGTACAAGGCCACGCACGAGAGCCTGTTCACGCGTGCAGCCCGTGAGCTGCAGAAGAAGGACAGGCTCGGCCATATGCCCGTGATTTACGACGAGGAACAGGACAAGAACTTCACGCCGGCGCATGCCCTTTTCCAGGTACGGGCTCGATCAAACCGACGCCTCCTGGCGGAGATGACGTCGGAGGGAATTCTCAACAAGCTCATGAATGTTGCTCGGGAGACGTATCAAGACTCCGGGTTGAGCAGGCTCGATATTGCCGGACGACCTCGTGCGTCGGCGCCTCCCATCGAGGTATCGTGCAACAGCATCAGCTCGGTCAGGGAGCGGCAGGAAACCCTGTTCAACAATGGCGTCCGCAAAGCGCTGTACGGACCGACATCCGTGGAACAGACGGCCCTGATTGCCAAGAGGGTCCCTCTGGAGCTGTACCCGCAGCAGGGTGTCTTGCCCAGGCCTGACAGCGAGAAGAAACGATTTACGAACGTGGTGGTGCCATCCATGAGGACGTTTGTCACGGACAGCGGCAAGCTGGCCAAGCTGGATGAGCTGCTCTTCAAGCTCAAGAATGAAGGTCACCGGGTCTTGCTCTACTTTCAGATGACAAGAATGATTGACATGATGGAGGAATACTTGACGTACCGCAACTACAAGTACTGCCGGCTGGACGGTTCGACCAAACTGGAGGACCGACGTGACACGGTGCACGATTTCCAGACGCGTCCCGAAATCTTCATCTTTCTGCTGTCGACCCGTGCTGGCGGGTTGGGAATCAATCTCACGTCTGCCGACACGGTCATTTTTTACGATTCCGATTGGAACCCGACGATTGACTCGCAGGCCATGGATCGCGCTCACAGACTGGGTCAGACGAAGCAGGTGACTGTTTACCGTCTCATCACCAGGGGCACGATTGAAGAACGAATCCGAATGCGAGCTCTGCAAAAGGAAGAAGTGCAGCGGGTGGTCATCCAAGGAGGTGGTGCCAGTGTGGACTTTTCCGGCCGTCGCGCTCCCGAGAACCGCAACCGCGATATTGCCATGTGGTTGGCCGATGATGAGCAGGCGGAAATGATTGAACGGCGTGAAAAGGAGCTTTTGGAGTCTGGGGAGTACGACAAGCAGAAGAAGAAGGGTGGTGGTGGTGGTAAGCGCAGCAGAAAGACGGAAGCGTCTGCCAGTTTGGATGAGATGTATCACGAAGGTAAGCAGAAAAGAAGGAGGGAAGAAGAAAAAAAAAAAAAAAAAAAAAAAAAAAAAAAAACCAAGGGGCATACTGGTGTCCCCGATCTATGGATTATGCTAACAAATTTTTCCAGGCGAAGGACATTTTGATGACGGCAGTAAAGCCGGGGCTTCGGGCACGGCGACTCCCGCCGAGGGCGACGTCAAGGGCAAGCGAGGACGAGGAAAACCGGTTGGCAAACGAGCCAAGACGGCAAAGCAGCGGCTCGCGGTTGCTGATGGCATGGCAGATGAGTGATGGGCTTATCGCACGTCACGAGCGTGCGTGTTTGTGCACCGAACTTATGTTTCTTGTTCTTTTATTGAAAAAAAAAAATCTTTCTTTTTTTCTTTTCTTTTTCTGCGACTCTCGGCACTTTTCCCCTCCCGAGTGGACATGCAGGTTTTTGTCAAGGTGGACGTGGAGAGGATTAGCTACCACGGTGTGTTGGGCGCATGGGCTCATGGTCCCTCCCCCTTTTTCTTTTTCTTTTTCTTTTCCTTTTTCTTTTCCTTTTTCTTTTCCTTTTTCTTTTCCTTTTTTTTTCCCTTCTCTTTTCTCTTTTCTCTTTCTCTTTCTCTTTTTTCCATTTTTTGTTCTGAATTTGTATATGCCTTATTGCCTCAAAGCTATAAAGCCTCAATGGCGACTGTCGCGCCTACTTTGAAGGGCGAAAAGGGAGGATGACAAGGCAGGGCGCAACATGGGTGTCTGGTGGTGTATCTTGGCTAGCTGGTGCGCGCAGACATGGGCCAGTTCGACTCGTCCACGAGGTCCATGAGAGAAAGAAGACGTGCCCGCGCCGGCCGGGCAGGATGATTGTAAGTGAAGAGAAAAGAAAAGAAAAGGATAAAAAAAAAAAAAAACCAAGTGTGAGGAGTTGGATGGATGTACTAGTATTCGATAGTTGAAATTTGATAGACGGGACAGAGACAGATGAAGAGAGTATCGTATCGTGCATGGCGCAACTTGACATGGTCGATATGTGCATTGTACATACAGTGGGACGCGAAATCTATCTGACCAAATGAAGGTATCAAAACTGAGTTTAGCCGGCTATGCCAGTATCTAATATAAATAATAGCTTATATAAAAGAATTAAATAAAAATAAAAAAAAAGCTTATAAAATAAAAGCTAATAAAGAGAAGAGAGAAAAAGCTAGAATATAAAGCGTATTACTTTATTATTTTTTTATATTTTATTTAAATACTTTATGCTTAATCGGCTAAATTCGTGATACCTTCCTTTGGTCAGATAGATTTCGCGTCCCACTGTATGTATGTATGTGCATCTTGTTGATTGGTTACATGTTACAGTATGAGCAGCCGGGCAAGTCTGAAATATTCACGCAGCCGAATTACCACACCGAGGAGGCCCAGCACGATGGATGGAGAAAGAGCGTCGTGTCGTCGTGCTGTGGTGTCGTCGGGTATGCATTCGAGGCCGTTCCGGGGAAAGTAGAAACTGCGTGGTTGATACGGACGGTGTTGCTCCTTTTGGCGTGACTGTCGAGTGGGATGGGTGTCAGCATGACTGCCTGACTTGGAGAGAAACGGGAGACATGTTTGCAGGCCTGAGTATGCGGTGGAAATGGGCTTTGGCATTCCCGCTTTCTAGGCCTGACTGTCGAGAGGGACAGGTTTCGGTGGTGATTACTTTCCAGGGGTGCCTGATGAGAGGAATGAGTTTCAGGGTTGGACTCTTGCCTTGCGTATCGAGTGAAATAGGCTTCAGGGTGACCGCTTGCCTTGCGTATCGAGTGAAATAGGCTTCAGGGTGACCGCTTTGGCCGTGATGGGTTGAGAAATAAAAGAGATAAAAGACAATTTCCCAGCCCTTGCCATCAACAGAAACAAGCTTCAGCGTGACCGCTTTCCAGCTTTGATTCCCGGAAGAATCAAGCCCGAGCTAACGTCACCCCTTGCAGCCCTGACGATGAGAGAAACAAGTGATTGACACGAAAACAACACCACACGAGTTCAGAGCACGCCAACGATCAGCGGGTTAGTCCATCGCAATCGGGCATGATTGTGAGGTCCGGGAAACGATG
>SRPU01000597.1:0-16223 GCA_018360185.1 Claviceps lovelessii | reverse complement strand
TTTTTGAGGGGGGTGGGCGGGATTGTGGCGGGTATGCATTCAGTGTGTGACCGGGGAGACGGCAGCACGGATTATTCAGGGGGTCCTGACTCCTTTGTTCTGAGTCGTCTGGTCCTTGGCTTTTGCTGGGAAGTGCGGATGGGTTTGTTTCAATGTCGGTGACCGACGGGCGCCGAGAGAAAGTAAAGTAGTGGAGATGGTCGGCTGAGAGGCATCATGCAAGATGGCGGGCGTACGCCACACCGAGAAATCAAAATTGGCATGTTTGAATGCATTTGGGAGGAATCGGGTGCCGTAGAGGTGCGAATCGCCGTATCTGTGCCCTCTTTCGATCATGTTCTGGCACGCGCTAATGCAAAGTCTTTTTCTTTTGAATGGGGTGCAACAATTACCGTCCGAACGTATCTTCTTCTTCTTTTCAAGCAAAAAAAAAAAAAAAAAAAAAAAAAAAAAAAAAAAAAAAAAAAAAAAAAAAAAAAAAAAAAAAAAAAAAAAGATTCTTGGGAATAGAATGAACTGGCTGCATGGACGTGAAACACGGTAATGTCATCGAGATGCAGACCGCATGTAAGTATTTGATACCATTGCTGTATCATGCATGTACATACATCCATACATACCAAGTACATACAGTATGTACATACGTACGCTGCCGATATAGCGCCATGTACGACCTGGCTGGCAGCTGAAAGTAAGGACCTCGTTTGCACCCTGACATTGAATCTTGGCTATCAATAGACAACCATGCTTTCTTTCTTCTTCTTCTTCTTCTTCTCCTCTTTTTAACAAAGAAAAGAAAAATCTGGACCGGGGGCTTGCAGATACATTCTGCGCTGTCCTTGGTACGACATTCTGCGAAAGCGAAAGCGTAGAAGAGGGGCTCCGGCGTTGTTCGCTGGTGATTTCAGGCTTTTCCAGTCACGGTGAAGCCAACACCTGCTTTTCTCGACATTTGTGCTACCCGAGAGCGTGGCGTCATGGATATCATTGGCATGTTTCGCTTTTTTGGCGTCGATTTCTCGGGGCAAAAGGTTTTGCATTCGATACATACTCTGGGGCAGTGAAACGAACAAGACATGCCCCCTAAAAGTGTGCGGAAAACTTCCGCCGGCGACGGGTCTCATTTTCTGCGTTGACATGGCTTTTTCTCTCTTTCATTACTGGGGCTTTCTCTCTTCGCTTCTCTTCCTTCTTTCCCGATTGCTTGTTCTGGGCTTTATGCCCGTTTGATCGACATTGACGCTATGGCAGAGCAAAAAGGGAAAGACGGATAGGGCTGTCACATTTGGAGGCTAACCGCGATTCCGATGCACGCGGCTCGGCACTCTTTCAAATCCCACTGATCAATCTGTGAAATATCGAACGAATCAGATCTGACAAGCATTTTTTTTTTTTTGGGTGTGTGTGTGTGTGTGTTTGTGTGTGTGGGCGCGCGCCTGTGTTCTTATGAGCTTGGCCAAGGACTGAAGATACCGTGGGCCACAGTCACGACATTTGTGTGCGAGATCTTCATCTCGCGCGATGCAGTGCTGCATGGACCAGATCATGCCACCCTTCCTGCCCTTCCCCCCAACCCTCCTTTTCCCCTCTCTCTCTCTGCATCACTGACATTTCTTCCCAAATCGGTCTCGTCGTGCGGATTATTCATGAGATTGTACGTCGCCTATTCCGGCTACCTGGTATCAGCTTTCGAGATACTTGAAATTTTGTCGTGACAGACGATTGTCTCTGATACTTACTAAGTCAGGAATCTTCGACGTGAAAGACGTGGGCGAGGTAGGAATGGCCGACTTTGAGGATGCCAAATGTACATACCGATAAAAAGCCCTCCCATTTTGATATGCCACACTACTCAACTATCGGTTTTATTATTTGTGACACATCAAAAGATATGAAAAGTTCAGGCACCATGGGCGCAACCAGTTTTTGATTTAGGCGGTAGACTGAGAATTCGTAGTTGCGCTGCACCAGATGGTTCATTGCCACGGGGGAAAAACAATATTGCGCTCATAGAGGAGTCGTAGGTAGAAGGATCTGAACCTCAATTGCCATGACTTCCGATGGCAAATACGTAGCTGCCTTGACATCAAGATGCGGCAGGCATCGAGTTCAGTTACTCGTTCCCAGACAGTAGACTGCCGTCATCACAAGTGGGGATTTCGAGCTAGCATCCGCGCCGTACCGCGTCCCGCAGCGAACGGGGAACCGGCCCTGGCAAGTAAGCTATTATGCATAGAGTACCAGGAGCCAATCAGGACAAAATCAGTTCGAGCTGCCGAGGCAATCAGTCGAGGCACGCGGGGCTTCTCGTCGGGGTGGTCGGGACTCGGGTGGCGTTGGGACGAACGGCGTGTGGTGACATTGACTTTGCGGTGCTGGCAATTCAGCTCAGCAAATGTTGCAAGGGCACCAGCAGCCTGGGTGATGATCTTCTTATCAGATTGTCATACCTTGAAGAATAATTTCGCTGCCGCCGATGCGAAATCTAAGGTCTTTTATTTTTGAGGCGGGGTTGACCATCCAAGCCCCACATGAGCTGGCCCTCAAGAACGAGCGCATGCGAAAGGCGAATACTTCCCATGTTCTGAAAGGCATCGACGGCACGACGCTTTCCCATTCAGTCAGCAGCACATCTTGATGCAGTGCAGTGAGCAGTCATTCTCCCCCACGCGAGATCATTTATAGTCTGAAAAGTCCACGGTTGCCATTCATTTTTATCACGACGCGTCAAGATTGTCGTTGCAATGCAGAAGACAGGCCCAATCGCGATCCCCAAGTCTTGAATAGAGTCGGGACATACATATTCGATGTCGTTAGACACTCTTGCCTTCGTATACGCATATTTTTAGCTTTCGGTCGGCAGACTCGCACCAGGAAAAATGCACAATCGGTTGGTACTTGCCTCGCGTAAGGCCCTGACAGGCTGCCGACGACTAGGGCGCTTCTTGTTGCTGCTGCCCTCCCTATCGCTTTGCAGGTCGAATCGGCCTTGGGACGTCCTGAATAGGAACTTGGCGGGATTTTGGACCCTGCCATCCAGTCGTTGTGCTGGTGTTGATTTGCTGTTTGCTCGGCACATTCAACGCGGATCGCTTATTGTGAAGGCAATGTTGTGGTCCCGCTCTGTGTATCCCAGATTCCCAAGCTTGCTCAACTCTGACTGCATTCATTGTTCTTGTAGGACGTATTGCAATTGATGGTGCTATTTTTTTTTTGTCTTTCCGACCTGCCATTTCGACTCGATCGCATAGTCTGGCTAGCATGCTTGTAACCAAGCTGATGTCAAATTACCGGGCATTTTGGTCTCTGCGAGTTGGAAAAAGCAACGGATATCTCAGCATTCCCGCCGCGGCACAATGTGAAAGCGGATACGAAGTCCTTGTACCACTCTGGAAACTCTTCGGGCTAGAAATACGTGATTCTCTGAGCCCAGGCATGAGTAGGTACGGGGAAAGAGGTGCTTCCGAACATTTTGCCATACATTTTTAGGTGTAAAGTTTGCAATCAACCTTTGAGGCTATGACTGAACTTCTGACGGGGCTGATGCCGCACAAGCGGGGTCATGTAATAGAGCTTGGGATGTCAACGGCTGGATGAAAAACGCAGCATTTGTGGGAGGGCCGTTCTCTACAGGGGCTAGTGAGTCGTGAGCTGTGAGTCGTGAGCTGTGAGTCGTGAGCTGTGAGTCGTAAGTCTTGAGATCTTGATATGGCGATAACGACAGAGTTGGTATTTGACAAGTCTGGTCTGTTTCATGCATGGCAGTCGAGGACGGCAAAGCGGCCTCGTTCTGGATGGACACCCCTGAGTCCTGATCCTGACTGAGTCTGGCACTTTGTGCCGGTGCGCACGGAAGGAGCGATACTGGTAACTGGCCGCATAGCTCACTCGGCAGGCACCATCCCCAAGGCACCTTCCGTCGCCGTTCAATGTTGGCATCGGAACATCTGCAACACCATGACTCACGTTGACAGGTTGACAGGTTGACGGGTTGACGGGTTGACGGGTTGGCAGGAGATTTGAAACCGTCCTTGCCAGCCTTGAACGACGTCTCGTCTGTAGTGCCGCACGCCGTTCAACGGACTTGGGCTCTCTGCATTCTGACCTTCAGACTGAATTGCTGAAATGCTTTTTCTTTGGCGTCATTCGCGGTGTTCACCCGAGGCTATGCTATTTCCCCCACTCCTCCTGCCCACGCCTCCCCCTTCTCAGCACACCACTGCTCTCAGTGCTCACTCACGATATTTCTTGTCGTGAATTGGACGGCCGTTGAAATGCACGATTAGCCAAGTATGGTCCCCGCTCGCATTGGAGCATGCACCGCCCTCGGTAAGAACTAGTACCGTTCTCACAACATGTCGAGTTGCGAATGGTCAGTTGCCAGTTGAAGCCATACATTACGCCTCTTGTGCTACAAATACTGAACGAATCTTACTACCAGGGGATTTACTGTGTCATGCAGTTCCGGACAGATACCGGAGGGCTTCCTTTAATGGCTGTCCCCGCATCGCTTAATGAATAGTTCTTCTTGCAACAGGCTGTGGAGTCGGGCGACTATGAACTTGTGCCGTCTCTGCCTGGTTGTGTTTCTCGTTGACCACCATATTCCGCCGTCAGCGCTTTCACGTTGGCACAAGACACTCCGAGATGAACTAGCGACATGCGCACAATGTCCGGCTGCGCCCAATCGCGCAGCAGACTCTTCAGTGCATGTTCAACGAGCCGGTCGTGCTGCGATGCACGCGGCCATGTCCTGATTGGCACCCTGCAACTTGGGCAACAACAAGGAGACGCCATCGACTCTGGAGTTGCCAAAGGCGCATGCCGCCTCCCGTCATCGTCCCCGTCATCGTCCCCGTCACCGCCGTGAGAAACGCCCCGAGTGCCCCGTGCCCTTTCCCGTCGACCCCGTCCCGTCTTAACCACCGCTAGTCTGACTCTTTATTCTCCAGCCTCGGTCGCCATCATCAATGAATCTGGTCCCCACTGTCCTCGCCATGATCCGTCCGTCTGAGGAGCAGGGAGATCGCCCACCACCATCTGTCGCCATGAGGCTAGGCGAGACTTGCCAGGGCACGAGGTTGACGGATGCCCAGGTCAGGCCAAGCCAGGCCAAGGAAGAAAATCTCGTTCTCTCTCTCTCTCTCGCTCTCCCGACCACTGTATTACTGCACACCCCTGCCCTGTGTCGCAGCATAACAAGTCTGTGCTCCCCCAATGCCCCCCAATACTGGGTCACTGACAGGGTCTTTGGGTGCACCGTGATGCTGCCTCCAGGTTCCGCCCGCGCTTGTCCTCCAGAAGCAACCATTGTTTTCGATAGCCTCATACGTTGCTTTGCTGTTGGACACAATGCCAACTACGTCGTACTGCCAACTAATACTCGACAAGCAAGCCTTCCAAATGTGATTCGATGGTCCAGTCGCACAGAGATTTTAGTCCAACCTACGCTTCTGCGGACGGGACCCTGAGCCTGCCCACCCCAAGCAGACAAAGGGCTTGTCTATCCTGCCGTGGAGAAGACCACTCTCCACACACCTCTGCCCATCCTCGTTTCCATGTCTGTTTTTGGAGAGAAGCACCTGGCTGGACCTCGTCTTCTCCACCGACCCAGAAAAAGCAGGGATAATCTACTGTGGAAGCTCTGAGTCCTGGCACCCATTATACCCGAGGTAGCTCATTGGTTCTTGGATTGGTCACAATAACCCACGATTGCCACCGCTCACCCCCCCCCCCCCCCCCCCCCCTTTTTCTTCAATGTTTGTCGGTCGGCATGGGAGCAATAAGAGGTCTCTTTTCAATCTGCAATGGTAGGTAATCGTGCCTCTGACTGCGGCGATCCTGCTGTCCCCAGTCCAGTTTCACTCTTTCTCCAGCACATCTGACGTCGTACCATATGCCGCTACACTTCTTTCTGTCTCTGCGTCTTGATCCACTTTGCGCAATGCTGCTGGTACAATTCTAGTCGACGTATCAAAGCATTGTTATTCTACACTTGCACTTTTATATGCTCTGATCTTACTGACTGCAACCTGCGTTTAGGTCCCCGATCTCTGGAAACCCGAATTCCAAGACCTTGATGCAATATTTCAGATGACGGCCCGTGTCCGAGCTGTCACTGGTCAGCCGGTTCTTGACCATCTGCGAGTAGGAGAGCTGGAACAGAGACATTCTGGCAGGGTCCCGTGCCGGGGTGGGGGAGGGGGGGGACGGGGAGTGGAGGGGGTCTCTATTCATTGACTGTACTCCCCCGGCCTTCTGTTCAACCAGCTGGTACGAATACCGGCTGTTTGGTGCTAGCCCGCCCTTTGTTCTCTGATTGTGATTTCATATCATACCTGCCTCTACTCCGTACCTTCTCTCTCTCTCTCTCCATCCTTCTCCCTTTCAACCGTCTTACTTCGCTTGGTCAGGGAGCAAGGCGTTGTTGTGTTTTCAAAATTCTTTTTTTTTGCGCTGCCGCACTGCTGGAGGAAACTCCGTAGGCGCCCCTGGCTACCTGTTTTTAAAACCGAGTCTGCAACTGCGCTGTTGTAGCATCTTCTTGAACCACGGGTATTCATGTAGTTTCCGCCGGGTTTCTCACGGAACTACGGAAACCTCAGAGTTGGCCCTAGTTGCGCCACGTATAGCCTCAACTTATGACAAGGACCGCATCAATACTGGTCAGCCTGGCCCACACACAGCAATCCAAATTTCGGACTGTCTCGTTATTATCTACGTACCCCCACCAAACACTCAGCTCACGACTTGGTTTCATATTGGTCGCCGTTGTGGGTTGTCCAGCCTCTTTCACGAGTGCTTTTGGTATAAGTCAACTCTCCAGAAGCTCAAGCAGGTCCAGTCTTCCGAACGTAGGATTTTCAGTCAGCTTTTGGTTTCGTATATGATAAACTACTATTACTTGGACTGTTCAAACAGTTCGCACTTCCAACTGTGGGTGCCTCGAGCCGTTTTTCAGAACGGGGAGGCCAGGTACACTGTTTCTGCATCTATCGGAGATTTCTCCTTTCGCTACCACGATCATTCGACCAAGGGCGGTCTACAGGCCTGAAAATTGCTGGAACTCGGTTTCCTGACACTCCGACGGATTTGCCCCGTCGGTCTGAGAGCTTCATTGTGTTACACGACATCCACTGCAAAAAGTGCGGAGCACCTTGCCACCATCCAAACCGAAGGCTCCCTGGAGCAGGACTTTGCCTCATCCCTACTATAATCAAGCCAACATTTACACGGCATGCCGCAAAACGGGTCCTTCATTATTCAGAACGTCCAATAACATTCGATGCAAAGACAGTGCTTCATTCTGTGAAGATTATTGAGCCCCTGGACACAATCTGCTACTTACACGAGCTGTAAAACTCCTTCGGCAACTCACCACAACAAGCATGTGAGTAACTCACGGCAGCAAAAAAAGAAATAAAAAAAAAATTAAAATTAAAAAAAAAAGACTCATAAAAAATCCATACTTAAGGTATAGCTCCCATTTGCTTGCAAAGCGCTGACGTCGCTAGCAGCAGAAAATCAGACCCGTTCTCTCGTGCACTAATTTCTGTCATTCTTGTCCTTGGGCCATCCTTGGGCCGTCAATATCATCGTGGTGGATAACCGACTCGTCGTTGCTGCCCACTGTTTTGTTAGACTTTCTATTCTGTTCGAAAGTTCATCGCTGTCATCTTGATTTGTGACAGAATTTCTTCTCTTTCGCCCTTTTCGCCTAGCCATGGTGCGAGACTGGCCACGGGATTCATTCCCACGGCAGCCGTCTTTTCAGCAGCAATGCTTCCCGCCAGTCGCCCGTCATTCATCTTTCCAGTCTGAAAGATATGTCGGCGATCCGACTACTCAGCGCCCCGAATCATTTCATCCCGACCGCTACGCTGTAGACACTCCAGAGCCAGCAAGGTATCAAGAGGCTTATGACATTCGTCGTCAGCCTCCCATGGTGAGACCGGTCTGGAAATCTCCTTGTGTTGCACATTATGCTAACAAGACGAGCGAGCCAACGCAGCAAATCGATGAGGCTCTTCGATCGCATTGCGGCATCGCCGCCAAGCAATATTTTGTTGCCGCCATCAGCGAGGACGGCAAGCCGATGACTTTCTTTAGTCCTGGACAGAAGCTCAACGATACCATTATCCGACAATTCTTTGATGTCGCAAGGTTTCAGCACGTGATGGCTCGCATCGAGACAGGTAAAAGTTTTTTTTTTTTGTTTTTGTTTCTTCTTAGACAAGCACCGTGTGGAATGAAAGATTTGTTTAGGATACGTAACCTCGTCACGAAACTAATCATTATTTGATCTTCTCCAGGCGCCGACCCCATTCTAGACGACAGCCTTGGAGTTGAGGATGTTGCATTCCAAAGAAATGGAAGCCGTGGACGCATTCGCGGACCTGATAGACGACGCGGTTCCATCTTCGACGATTGGGACGGCTCGGCACGACAAGGACGTAAACGACCCCGACCTCGCCATGCAGTCATCGATGACGACGAAGTGCCCATGACTGTCTCCCCGCGCAAAGGTATCAAGATTGGCGACGCCGATACTATCTGGAATTTCTACGAACAACGATTCAAGAACTGCCAGCAGACGGCATGCAAGTTGATTGCCAAAGCCTGGGTCAAAGCTGTCGAGCCCAAGAAGCAGTCAACGCATCCTTATACCGGTAGCGATGAAAAGGCACCGGATTGGTGGCCCAAGCCGTGGGGTCCGACAAAAGAAGACAAGGTCCGGCATAAGGAGCCAGATCACTTGTACAAGCGAGGTTCGATGATTGTTTTTTTTTTCTTGCTTTTTCTTGCTTTTTCTTCTTCTTTTGTTTCTTTTCCTTTTTTTTTTTTTTTTTCCCTGTCAGAGGGTGAGTGTGCGACTCTGTAAAGCGCCAGCTAATTTCTTCTTTTTCTTTCTTCTTCTCTTTTCCCGTTCCTTTCAACAGAACGAGTCCATTTACTCGCACATATTTTGAGGCTGGTAATTCAGCCCAACAACAAACAACATAGTGATCTACAGAAACTTGGCTTGAATGTCAAGAAACTAGAAGAGACTACATATGAGGCTCTGTCATCGTTTTTCCTGGATAACGAGACTAATGCGAAGAAACGGCCGTATCTGACCGAAATATTCAAGATGGCGAGACAAGAAGAACGGTACAGAAGTGGCGAAATAGGTGAGTATATTTGCCAAAGAGAGACGGAGTCGTGGCTTCTTTTGTGTCCAGTGATGAGCACAAGAAGAGAAAGAAAAACCACTAACGCCTAGGAAACACTTTTTCTTTTTTTTTTTCCTTTTGTAGACGGATCCACTGATGTGTATGTCATGGCCGAGGACAAGATTCCTGACAACTACACATCGGATAATGAAGACGGCGTGTTTTGTAAAGAGGAAAACGGCAATGACATGGCTCGGTCCAAGGTGAGCGCACAGCAGCAGTGCGTTGTTCAAACACCAACAACGGGTCCGACGTCAACCCAGCCCCTACACGGTGGGCATGGGCCTTTTATGAGTGAGCTCCCTCCAGGCAACTCCTTCCATTCAGTCATGATGACGGCAGAGATTCCCAATCAGCCTCAGACAATTGTGGACAACAGCGGAATTACTGTCACTGATCAAAATGCCGTTACAGCTCCTAATCCCGCCCTCACACTGGACATGGTATCCAGCCCTCATGACACAAGCCGGCGTCCGTCAGTGTTTAGTGAATATGCCAGCCCTGTCTCGAATAACTTGTACGGTCAGCAGTGGCAGCAATCGGGATCGGCTGGCCCAGCACAAACGCCCTTGTACTCGTACACTTCACCCCAGGGCAACCAGCAGCAAACCCCGTTTATAAGTCAAAGCGTGCCTATGAATCCGGGACAGTCTTTTATGGGGAATTCCTTTGAAGAACCGGAGCGTCCAGAGTACGATACAAACGGGACATCGATGTTCCGAACTGGTGATATGCCACACACTTCAGCACCAGTTGCTCAACAGACGGGAGGTTACTATGTGCCTGGCGATGGGAGATCGAGCCTTAGAGTACTCACACAAGTCGTGGACGGTGTTAACAGGAATCACATGTAGTGATCGATCCAGGAATGGGGCTTGTACATGCCCAGGGGCCAGCATCGACATGCGCAAGAAACTTTTAGCAGACTCCTCTGCATATGCACATACGACAAGTTACACAACAGGAGACTAATCAATATATGCAGAGCTTGTGCACCAACTTGTTGTCATAGGCTAGCATGGATAGGACTAGCGCGAGAGAGAAGAGAAGAGAAGAGAAAAAGAAAATAGCTGTTTGACGTCTACCGATACTTGAGAAGACTTTTTTTACATTGATACCCCAGCGAAAGTCATTGCGACAATGTACGGCGGCCAAATTCTTTTATTTTTTTTTTATTCTTTTCCCCTTTTTCCCCTTTTCACTTTGTATTGTTTTTTTATTCACTTTTCTTTTTTTTTTTTCCTTTTCCTTTTCCTTTTTCCCTTTTTCTTTTTTCCTTTTTTTTTCCTTTTTTCCACAAAGAGAGAAGTTTATGCGACTGATTTTGCAAAGTATATATGGAGAAACGGTGATCAAATGATGTTGCTGCTGGGATGTCGCAAATATGCCTCTTTACCTGTTGGAAACTTGACACCCGCGTGGTCAATAGACTTGACTGGCAAGTATCTAAGTGAGGATTAGAATCCGGAGGGACCGAAGTCTTGGTGGAACGAATGACGATACGTTTATGGTGCTTCTGATGCGGTGACAGCATAGAGTGGCCTCACTTGACCAGGGTATGGGTGGTGCTTGATATGGACTAGGGTTTTTTTTTTTTTTATTCTTGTTTGCATCTTTCCCTGCAGTGACGAGAGTCGTTGAGGCGCTTCCTGGCGGGGTCAGACGTCACGAGAAGCATTACAGATATGGAAAAGCGAGGTGTTGTTGCGAAGCCAGAGCTGCATGGCATGAGGCCGACTTCTGAAGCACGGCTCAGACAGGTAAGCACGAGTACCCATGTCGGGTTTGTGGCGATGGTTGTTTGACAGGCGCGGCATATCATGTTTTTTCTCTTTATTTTTTTTTTCGAACTACTGAGCTACTGCTTAAGCGAGCGAGCGATCGGAATACTATTTTCTTCATGAAGAGTCTGCTTCTTTTTTCTTTTTTTTTTCTTCCCCCCCTCCCCCCTCCCCCCCTTTTTTCCCCTTTTTTTCTTAACCTCTTCTTCTTTTTTTTTTCACTCTCAAGTGCTTGGTCTCATTCGAAGCAGCGGCAGGGAGCTCCTGTAACAGGGCTCGGTACCACTTGAGGTTCTTGATGATGAGGTATTTTCGGTGTCCATGTCATGTCAAATCAGGCATGGGTCACAAACACACAAGAGGTTGGCAGCCACGAGCAAGGTGGCGTTGGAGCAGCCAAGACCAAGGTCCTGGTCCTGGTCCTGGTGGCGCCGCGGCATGGTATTTTGTAATCATGGAGGGGGCTCAGGGGAGGGACCAAAGACTAGGTAGAATAGGATGTTACCGTGAGCACTGACGTTGACCTAGCCATTACCGGTGGCTGGGATTTATTTCATCTGTTTTATTCATTCATTCGATTCAATCACTATCACTGGTGTAGACATTGTATGCTGGGTGGTACATGGGCAAGGTTGTTGGAGCGTGACTCCCGAGAACGTGCGCCCACGGCCAAATACCTAGAGGGGTATGTGACGAGGCGACTCTTGGGTTATCTGGATTCTGGAGCCTCAGCCAAGCATTCCCATCTCGTTGCCAAGACCTGGTCGGTCTTGTTATCCCCAGCACAATCTGCAAGCACGGCTGGAAGGGCGGAAAGGGGGGAGCACAACTCTGTGTTTGATGACAGGTTGCATGTATGTGGGTTGAATGTTTAGGTATGTACACTAGAGACGCCTGCGGGGAGGTTGTTTGTTCTTTTGCTGGAGGGGAATGAGTGAGGGATGGGATGGATGATGTGAGGGAGATTTGGGGTTTCTCCTTTGTGTATATATATATATACATATATACATATATATACATATATACATATATATACATATATACATATATATACATATATACATATATATACATATATACATATATATATACAGGTTAACCCCTAAATGATGATCACCAATTACTTACGCTACTGAATACCATGAACGCTACTTACGAGCAAGGCACTTTTCCGTATATATCACCTACTAAATCGTCTCTTGCGTACTGCAAAAGCCAAGGTGGCTTTACACTATCCTATACAATTAGGTAGGTACTGTGCCACTGTAAAAAACAAACCAGGGATGTATTGTATGTTGTGTTTTTCTTCTTCTTCTTTCTTCTTCTTCTTTTTTATTTATTGATTTTTTTTTATTTTTTTCACCAAAACCAATCTCCAATTCCACCGAAACTCGCACAATACACAATACTTGGGCGGCAGCTGCGGTGGCGGCGCCCCGAGAACAATAGGCTGGGCCACCAAGGTGGGGAGGCAGGGCAGGACAGGGAAGGTGTTGCCCGGAACGCGTAGGTGGATCACATACAACGCGCGGATTATCGTAATCCCGCGCTACGCGAGGGCTGCGGCTGTGCGCACCATTTCACAGATATTTTCCTTTATATACAATTTACACGTAGTTAGAAATAACATTAATATAAGCTAATAATCTAAGCGTTACTGCGCGTTAGTTATGAGCCTGGGAGGAAGTTAATGAGACTCTCTGTAACTAACGCTACGCGCCTGTATTATTAAACATATGTATTTAAATCTCTTTTTATTCTCTTTTTAACGGTAAAGATAACTTCTATTACAAATCTTTAGATTCTAGTGCTAGCTAAGAAGCTTACCTCTATAGAGCATTAGAATAACTAGTTTAAAGCACTTAAAGTAGTGGCTTAAGGGCAGATAATTTAGAATAAGGTTAACCCTACTCTTCTAAAAAAGGAATTAGACCTCCCTAAGAAGCTAAGAGCTGCTATAGAAGAAGATTTTATTTAATTTATTATAAAGCACTCTATAGAAGATTATAAATTTACTATAAATAAAGCTATTTAGTACTATAGATATAAATAGAAGATTTCTTTCTATAATTATAAAGAGTAGGAAAGAAAAGACTAAGCTCTTTATACTTAGATTGCTAGCTCTATTAAGCTAAATACATATTCTATAGTGTTAAATTCTCTATAAGGTAACCTAAAGAAGGGAGAAATCCCTTTAAGGAGAATTATTAAATATCTTAAAGTAAGATTCTTACTAGGAGATATAATTATAAGAGCAGAGATAGTAATGCACTACCTTACACTGCTTTAAAAGGCTAAACGTATAAATTCGCAACCTAACCGCTAAATTAAATTATAGAATACGCTTTATTAATAAGCATTATAAAATAATATTAATAAGGTTTAAGGACTAAATGTAATTTACAATTTCCTTTAAGCGGTTAGAGCGCGCTTTAAGCCTTCCTAGGCATAAGCAAAGCTTATTAAACTAGTTAAATACTCTAACTTTCTACTAGAAGAGATAACGCTATAGAGCATTACAAATAAATTTATAAGATACCGCAAGGCAACTTAGACCTTTAAGACATTATCCGGAAAAGGAGTCTATGCTACACTTAGCGCACACTCTAATAATAAGAATAAGAGCAAAGCTAATAAGGGAATAAAGAGCTACAATTATCTATGTGGAAAATTAGTTAGAAGGCACACTTAAAAGCCAAGAGAATATAAGGTTTTATACTAAGCTATTATAGGGAAAGAAACTAACCTCTATTATAAGCTAATAAAAGATAACCTTAATAAGGCTAAATAAAGCTATAAAAGCTCTTATTAGGAAACTCTACGCGCTAATGTTAAAAAAAACAAATAGGCTAAGAGGGCCTTATAGCTACTAAAAGGTAGCTTCCCTAGAGGAATCTTAGCAGTAATTCTTAACCCTAACTTAGTTAGCGTAGAAGAACTACTAAAGGCAGTCTTTATAACCCTAGAGCGCAAGGAGTATATACTATTAAAGAGCACTCTTTTCAACAACTGTAGAGCAATATATATAGTTAATAGCGTTAACCTTCTTAAGCCTAGAACGTTTAAAACCACTAAAAATAACTATCTTAAGGCTAGCATAACCTCTTTCTAGATTAGTAGAAGAGGGACTTATATACTTAGGAAGATTTTAAATAGTAAAAACGGTGCTTAAATGGAAGACCTTACATTAATAAATATTGTAGTTATTAAGGGATTTTATATAAATATTATATTAGAGAGCTATCTAATAAAAAAGGGTGTGTAGTATTATAGATTTAATAGCACTTTATGCTTTAAACCTATAGAATAAAGTGTAGTGCTAGCAAACCTTATTAGAAAGTTTAATATTATATTTCTAGAATATAAGCCTTATTATAACTATCTAAAACTCCCCTTAAAGGTAACTCTATGCTCCCCTCTAGTTATGTTTTCCATAATAAGATTATATAATATATATATATAAAGCTTGCAGCACTGGTATCCCAGTAGAGACCTAAGCTTGCTATATACTAACAAAGAAGAGATTTAGCACCTTTATTCTGGCTACCTTAGCAAAGATGCTTTAAGTAAGCTAGCTTTATATGTAAGAGGTATACGCATATAAGGAATAGAGTGTAAAGACTGTAATGCCTGCGCGCTTATATACGCTAAACGCATAATCTTAAGAAGACAACTAGAAAGGCAGGCTTCTAGACCTTTTTAGCGTGTTTACTAGGATCTTTAAGATTATTCTAAGAGCTTTAATAGTATAAGGTAGCTGCTTGTCTTTAAAGATAAGTATAGTAAGATAATATAGGTATATACGCTCCCTAATAAAACCCTTAAGTCTATCTTTAATGTATTAGTTTACTTTAAATAGTAGGTGTTAAGGTAGTTTAGACTCTTAATTATAAGATATAGGTAGGATAATAAAAGAGCAGTGATTTTAGAGTAAGGCTATATAGCATTCTAAGCGTAGGTACAATCTAAAGGCATAGAATTAAAGAGCCCTCTACTGTACACTTATAAGCTAAATAGAAATATAGAAAGAGCAAACTAGATAATTATAACTAAGTCTATTACTATACTCTAAGGCATAGAGCTCCCACTAAATCTATAGTTAGAAAGTATATAGGTAGTGGCTTTTCTATATAATATTAGTTTAATATAGTAATTAAAGTGGAAAATACCTATTAAAGTCCTTAAGAGTTAGTTTTATAATAATGCTTATTTACTAATATAAGCGCTTATAGTAGACCTAAGACTAGATTAGAGCGGCCTATATGTATATAAATACTGCGCTTTTCTAATGTCTAGGGAACGTAAAGCTAATAGAAATAAATAGCATTTTAAGACAAGCCTTAGAGGCTATATTAAATACCTTATAGGCTATATAGCTTTAAGAATTTATTATATATAGATCCCTTTACTAGGGAAGGTAATAATAATAAGGAATGTAATATTTAATAAGAAAGTCTTTTATAATCTAAGAAAGGAAAGCGTAGAGGTATAATTAGTCCCTAAGCTAGAAGCTTAATTCTAAGCTCTTTAGATAGATATAGAACTTAACAATAAAGTTAACCTCCTTTTATTACCACTAGAGCAATTACTATAGGCATAATAAATGCATATAGAGAGTTTAAACTTAGGGGTAGAAGCGCCTCTCTTAATAGAGGGTTCTAGTAAAAAACACCTAAAAGCTTACAAATATACTTTTAGACTTTAAACTCTCTAGGCAATGCCTAATCTAGTAGGAGTAGAGCAGACTGTATATTAAGGAGAGGCTTCTATAAGCTTTAGTTATAAAAGCTAATAGAGCTTAGTTAATAAGGGTTACTAAAACCTAGTTAATCCTATAGTTCTAGAATAATTTATATAGAATAAAGGCAATAAAAATAAACCTACTACAGAAGGCAAAATAACTACTTAAATATTAGTAGAGATAGATACTTAATATTAATAATTAAAGTAGCTACTATATTAAACAATAGCGTTATAGAGTTAGTAAGGACTAGCTACTCTCTAAGACTTATAAGACGCATTAACACTCTAGTAACCTATAGAAGGAGAGAGCTCTTAGGCATAGCTAATAAAGCGCTAAAGCACTTAACTTTAAAAGCTAGAAAGCAAGGGACGCATTTAAAATTAGAATATCTTATGTAAAAGAAGACCTAACTATTACCTTATTAATTACTTATAGAAATTAATATTAAGTCTAAGGCCTAATTAGCTTAAGAATAAAGACTATAAT
>SRPU01000596.1:0-16251 GCA_018360185.1 Claviceps lovelessii | reverse complement strand
CGCCGGAAAAAAAAAAGGTCCAAATAGGATAGATTGTGTCCCATACATACCTTCGGTTCTACAACACAGAAGGATATCAATGCGCCCAAACACTGTGACAGCTTCTGCGACAGCTGACAAGCAGGAGCTCATGTTTCCATCACAGCGAATGCCACGTATTCGATCTTTCCAGCCCTCTCTGTCTTTGCGAGCGCTCTTGCATTCGGTGACGAGTTCCCGGAACTCGGCGCTGCGTTGTTCATGGTCGATTTCATGAGGAGGCAAACAGGCAACCACATAGTCACCATGGGACAGCAACTGGCGAATCAGGCGTACGGCCAAGGGGGACAGCGCAGACGTGAGAAGCCATGTGCGCGGGGAGTTGTGTGTCGCTGCGGGGGTTGAGAATGGTCGTCAGCCATGGCAAGAAAGAAGATGGGGGGGAAAGAGAAACAGAAGATAGAAAACAGAAAACAGAAACAGAAAACAGAAAATGCTAATGCTAATAGCAAACCGAGAGACACCCGTTGGTGGTCAGCAAAGATGGAATACGTACGGAATGCGGGCGGCGGAGCCGATGCTGATGAAGCGTGACGCGCAGTGCCAGAAGCAGCAGCGCTGGATGCAGCCGCAGACGTGTTGACGGAGGCGCGTCGAGGGCCGTAGCCGCCTCCATGGCCCTGCCTACTCGTCGACATGGCTTAGCGGCGTCCAGGCCGGAGGGGCATGTACATGGTATGCCTGGTCTTTTGCCTGGTCTTTTGCCTCGTCTTTCGCCTCGTCTTTTGTCTGGTGTGTGAGTGTGTTTTGTTGTTTCCTTGTTGTGTGCTGAGCCGATTCTGCATTGTCCGCGGACGGCGGAGGAGGGGCGCGTCGCCATGTTAAATACATGAGGTCCATCGCCCATCGGTGACGTGAAAAGGAATCGGTCTCGTGGGCCTGGCGTTGAACTACTATGGGGGTTTGGGGATTTGGCTGGAGATGCTGAGGGATACTGAGGCTTGGGCGTGGGCTTGGGCCTGGGACGGGATGGATCATTGATGGCCAGATAAGAGATTGGACCAGGACCAGATGGGACCATGGGACAGGCCAGGAAAGAACGAGCCTGGATTCCTGGAGTTTTGGACAGACGAGCTAGGAAGGAGCATTCGAGATGGCTGCCTTTTTCCCGCTTCCGGCCCTACACGAGTATTATTCGAGTGGATTGACAAGCAGCAGGTCGGCTAGAGCAAAAGGCGCTCTCTCTTGTCTCCAGCCCGATATCAACGGAACGGGTCATGATGACATAAAACCCCGACAGACCCCAGCTCTTGGCGCCCACGGCAAGTTTTTGAACCCAGTGTTCCTGTTCTTGTTATTATTCTGATTCTTTTGCCTTTTCCCTTGATTTTCTCTTTTTTCCCATCTTTTTTCCCCCTGCCCTGTTTCAAGACGCACATACGACTCTGCCTCGATTCCAGAAAACAGTTCCTCGCAAGGTCTAGAAAGCACACTTCGGCGACGGGGCCCAAGTTGGCGTTGTTTTTCTAAAGTTTTCGAGCCATGCATGTCGCGCCGTGCCATGCGAATCGAATGCCGTTCTCGATGCAATGCAACGCACGCCATGGTCGCCAGCTCTGACCAGCTGCCAGGTTATCAGCGTCCCAGATGGTGCGCACCTGGGTCCGAAAGGGAAAAAAATAAAAAAAAATTACCACGCGTTATGCCACCCCTGCCTGGCCCTGCAGTCGGTAGCGGTGGGCAAAGGGAGGGGGGCGGCAGGCGAAGCGAGACGCGTCCACTTCTTTGGCCGCGTTGCGCATGGCAAGACGCACGACAAACCCTCCCCCCCATGTGTCAACGTGTCCTTGTCATGGATCAAAGAAGAAGAGAAAAAAAGAAAAAAAAAAAAAAAAAAAAAAAACGGAAAAGAAGCACCCGCTTCTTCCCTCTGCGTTTCCAATAAAACACTTCCGGCTCAGTCGGCACCACTTCCCCAGGCTGACCAAAAATGAAAGATGTGAAACACAACGCACGTCGCATGCACGTCAACCCGCAAACAGCAGCCCGCATGCGAATACAACGCATACACGTTTTTGGTCACGTGCCCCCTTTTGTTTTGAAAGCACAGACAATTGTATCAATCCGGCCGACTATCGCCGGGTACATCATATCTTGTTGCACCCCTTGTCATTTCAAAAGAGAGAAAAGAGAGAAAAAGATCATAGAAAAAGTAGCAAAGGCCACGTAATGCTTCCCCCTAACCCGCCACGTTTCGCGGGTTTCCACATACCAGTGTACACTTGGCGTTTCATTTTATATCACGCAGCCATGACTTGAAATCGCGGGAAATGCACATATGTGTAACCGTAGTCGCTATACGTATGCATATGTATACATATATATACATATATATATATATATATATATATGTACAAACGCCATGGCTGTCTTTGCGCGCTATACTTACGCGGCCTGGCTTTTTCACGACGCACCCCTCTCCGCTCCACGGACGCTGCTCATCTGTCGCCCTTCCTCAAGAGGTCCCCGTGCATGCAGCTGCTTCATGTCCAACTCGGTCATGCCAAAAAGCTCGTCCATCCTTTCCAAACCGAGCCCCTTGGTTTCCGGAACAAACAGGTAGACAAAGACGCCCATGAGCAAGTCGAAGCTGCCAAACATGAAGAACATGCCCTGCAGAGAGGATTGGTATTTAGTACAGCAGCAGCCACAACAGCTGGGCGTCTTTGGTGGTACAACTCACGTAGCCCTTGTAGCCCATGGTGTTTTGCATCGTGAGCACAGCTGTCCGCGAAACAAATCATGCATCAGTCCGAGAGGCCTCGCCGAACAAACCAAACGCTATCGCCACTCACTTCGAGCCATGACGAAGTTGAAAAGCCACTGGGTCGCGGCGCCGATGGACACGTTTACGGCACGTAAACGAGCCGTGGGAATCTCGCTGATCAGGATCCAGCATGCCGGGCCCCATCCAAATTGGAAGAATCTGTTGCCACGCGTGAGAATCCGGACGACGGTTCAAACTGATGAAAGAAGACGAGTTTGCAGAAAGAGATGAAAAGGCGAGGGTCCTGGGGGGTGTCCTGGGGGGGGGGGGGGGGGAGGTACCTACGCGGCCCATAGATAGATGCAAATGATGGCAACATATCCAAATGCCGTTACCTGCGAGCGTAATGAGACACGTCGCACACACAGCAAGACACCACAAGGTGCCGCATGAAGCCAATCGAACGGACCGCCGTGCAAAAGAGACACGTACCGGGTTTCCTTCCACGGGAGGCTGCACCCGACCGTATATGCCGATGATGAACAAAACGACCATGAGCATGGGACTCGTCCAGAGCAAACTTCTTCTTCTGCCCAGCGAATCGGCAATCAAGAGCAAGAAGAGCATGCACGCCACCGTTTTGACAATGCCGTACACTCCCGTCGCGAAAAGGGACGAATCAGTCCCCGTCATGCCGAGATTGGTAAAGATCTGGGGTGCGTAGTAATTCTGCGCTTGTCAGTCAAATACACCGCTATTTGCTGCTTCGAGCTGCTCCTGCGCTCGGGGGTTGTGCTTCTCGTTCCATCCGGCGGCGTGGACAGTAGATACATGAGATACCTACAATTGCGTTGACACCCGTGAGCTGCTGGCAGCACATCAAGACGACGGTGATGACGGCGCGCTTTCGGTTTGCGGGGACAAGCCACATTTCTCGCATCAAACTCCTGAAATTGGCATCGCCCATGAGACGGCGTTCGTGCTCGAGCTGCTCTGCCATTTCTCGGAGTTCTTGTGAGACGTATTCCGACTCGGCTGGCAGACTGGATGTTCTCAATCTGTCAATCTTTGATGGCAAGCTCACGCGGTATTCGTCATCATCATTCGGGAAGCTTTACCCCCTCAACTTGACCAGCACTCTCATACTGCCATCCCAGTCGTCCTTCTGTGCGCACCATCGAGGACTACACATCGGGTCAGTACAGATTTGGCATCGGTTTCGTTGCGCCGATGCAGTGGCCATCTACCTCTCCGGCGACAAAAGCATTCCCGCAATGAGAAGACTGTTTCGGTCCGTCAGCAGGTCGTCGCGTCATATCCATGGGTTCAACACATGCATACATGGCAGGCACCGCCTGAAGAGCCAGCGGCACAATGTAGACGGCCGGGGCCTCGAGGTGCAACAGACAGCCGTAGTTGATCCAGAAAGCGACCATTATGCCGGAAACAATGAAAAGCTGGTAGAAAGCTGAATGGTCCGCCACGGATGTGGTTAGCATCATCACTTGATCCCACCACCACACCTTACAAGATCGGTCGCAAGCCATACTTACCGGTCAGACCGCCACGGATGGCTCGAGGGCAGCACTCGGAAACGTACAACGGCGTCACAGTGCTGGCACAGCCAGCGCCCAAACCACCGATAAATCTCCCCACGTACATGACTGCCAACGTGCCGTTCACTCCCGATGCAGCTTGGAAGACAACACCAATGGTGGTCAGGAACCCGGCACCGACGAGGGTGGTGCGCCGCCCAAACCGATCGGCAAACCACGAAGTCACCAAGCACGCCGCAAAACAGCCAGCTTGTAATGTCGACACAATGTTCTGGTCCAAGTTGGACTTGTCCGTTTTCGATCTGTTCTTGTAGCCGAACTTCTCGCTGGTCTGATCCATAGCTAGGACACCGCCGATGGTGCCCGAGTCCCAGCCAAACAGCATGCCGCCAAAGCAGGCGCAGCATACGAGTGCGATCGTTCGACCGTTGTAGATGGCGTCGGGATCGTCGCGCATGGCATCGTTGCGAACGATGGACCGCAAGGACCTGGCCAAGAGCCCCATGCTGGGTTGTCTGTCTCCAGATCTTATGGCGACCGCTGAACCGACAGTCAAAGGACGATGTGTCTCTTGAGGCTGATATTCCGCGAGTGTCTGGTTGCAGTACAATGGTGTTCCAGAGTCTGGCAAGTCGGGCTTCGATCCGAAAAAGAAAAAGAAAACGCTGTGAAGACAGTGCGAGGTGACAAGAAAGTCTTTCAAACAAGTTGTCAGAAGTCCCAATATATATACGTACATATGTATCTATGTATGTAGGGTTGTAGGTATGCAATCATGATTGTGGCCGACATCAGTGGCCGGGTGATAGAGTGCGAGATGCATCTGACGTAACAAATGATTGGAGGAGCAGGACACCGGCCGTGCAGTGCTACCCATCATGCATAAGAGGAGGTGGCCAACACGAAATCGTCGTCGATATCGATCACCACGCATGATGAGGGGAGCGGGGAAGCTCCTGGGATGCTGCATCCCCGATGCCAGACGACCAGGAGCAACCAATTGGCATCTGGACATGCGCGACTTGGCAGAGGACTTAAGGCCGGAGATACGGTACGGGAGATTCACTGACCTCCATGTCAGGTGGTCAAGACAAATCAGACCGGACCAGGCCGGAGTCCGGACCGGACTGGACCCCGGGGGCGGCCCAACCTCCCCCACTCCAGCGAAACCTGAGCCGTAATGGTGTCTGGTCAATTCATCGGCATCTTGGGGCAAGGGACGCCGACATGCATACATACTTGGTGCCTATTTCGGTAACACCAGGTGCATGTGGTGAAATAAAATCCACGAACGGCGAGTGCGTATTGACGGCGGCCAACGTCTGCTGGACAATTGGCTTTCTTACCGTCACGTTTCAGCATAATAACTCTAGTTCTTTACCCAGGAATGATGCATGCCAAAGGTTTCATTGCGCTCACTTCGAGATTCATCCAATACCCGTTGCAGTCCACAAGCTCCGCGAGTCCGCGTGTCCGGATAGTTGCCTTGTCTTCCAGTACTCGCCATCTTCGTCCAGTTTCTGAATTGCGGTGCCGAGTCATACGGCTTCGGCGAGAAGATACCTGGGAGCACGGAATGTCCATCTCATGTTTGAGCTATTTGACGACGGGGGAGACAGAATGGCTGAAGAGTTCTTCCTCCGGAGCCGTAAGGTCGCAAAGACGGGAAAGCCTCAGTCAATGGTGCTGGTGGTTTTTTTGGATCTGCTTTAGCTTGACCAGTTTTACTCTTTTTTTTTTTCCTTCGGTGTACACGGGGCTTCTGCACCGAAGAGGCGCATTTCCATCATTCTCTTCTGGTCGAGAACGGTTGAAGGGAGTTTTTAGACCGAGGTATGGTCATAGGGGGCCGTGGGGGAGTGAGAGCCTCCATTATTGGAAAGGGAAAGATGGTGAGGACGGGGGACAAGTAGCTGAAGAATTGAGATTGATGGGAAACATGGATGGTTGTAAATTGACAAGTTGGGATGATGCAAAAGGACGTTTGTGATTGGTGCGAAAGAAGGTGGGAATATCGTTGGAGATCTTGTGGGATGGTGCCAAAAGCCGATTGGACCGTTGCCGAGAGTTGCGATTATGCAAGGATGATCAAGTGAAGATTGGAGGAAGGCACGATGAGGCGACGTCCGAGTCTGATGTGACGTCCGTTGTTCCCGACCCGGAGGGACACCTACCCTGCAATTAGCTGGGCTGGACACGAAAAAAAAAAATTGTGAATTCTTGATTCACTCTGCAACAACAGTCCCCGACCAGCGGCAACACACAGCAATGCAGTCACGCTGAACATGTAGCCTGTCATTCACTTCCCCCGAACACGCACGAAGCGCATTCTCGTGCAAATATGTCTCCGCGAAAATCAACCCGAAAGCGAAGGTCAAAATGGACCGCCGACAACATTCTCACGGACCCCGGTTCCCCTCTAGCCACAGCTGATCTGAGGGTACAGAACATTGCCATTATCCATTCCTCTCCCTGCCTTGATCAAGCCTCTCGGGATACCTTGTGGCATGTGCTGACATCTGCAGAGCGTCCTGACACACCCTCTGGCATGGACCTCACTCACCGTCGAGGAACGACGCCAAGTCCTCTCGCTATTTCCAGACGTTGCTCTCATTCTTGACGCGGACACGGATGACGCACGTCCCGATTTTGAGAGTCTCATGAACGACGATGCCTTCCGCGCAGACTGCGCCGCCTACGTGGACAATCTGGCACAGGGGAGGCACGATGCGCAATGGCTTCGCGACGCGTGGAGGGCTCACGACCGAAGGAAAGCAGGAGACTTTGACGACTTCTTGGTCAGGAAGTTTGAAGGCGATTGGGGTCCGCTTCCCGAGCATATGCGGCTTGAGGCAAAGACGAAGATTGCCAGTGGCGACGAGGCTGGCTCTGCATCTAGGTGTGTATCCGCCGGAGCATCCGCCGGAGCATCCGCCGGAGCAGACGATGAGCCATCACCACCGCTTGGCAGCGATGACAGTCACGAAAAGGTGGATGACCGCGTTGCAGCTGACCTGGGCCGGGAAAAGTCAAGCAACGCAGAGCCCTCAGCATGCAAATGATGTTGTAGGAGACATATTCCAAAGGAATCGACACCTCAAGGACATGCTCGCGAGGTTCTTGTTAAAATGTGATTGCGATTTTGATTATTATCATTATTATTGTTGTTGTTTTGTTCTTTTAAAAAAGGTACGTCATTTTAGAACATTTCGCGACTTTCGTCCGCCACGTCCAGATCCGAGGTGGGGTCGTCAGATTGAGATGTGGGGCGCCCTTTCTGCGCGCCCAGCCTCTCAGGCATACATCCTCCCGTGGATGATGAGGAAAAAAAAAAAAAAAAAAAAAAAAAACGGCAGAGAAACATGGCTCCTGAAAACCCCATACACTCTCGGTCACACAGCCTCCTGCTGCTCCAAAAACTGCTCAACCTGCGCGATGCAGCCAGTCCACTCACCTTGGTTCTCGACAGCCTTGAGCAGCCAGCCCAGCCGGTCCTCGAGGAATTTGTGATGCGGGCAAAGGTGAGGGGGATATTATGTCTCTGATACCACTGGTACCTCGCCGCCTAGAGTGGAGAGCGCTGAAGACTAACCATAGCCCAATCTTCAGATGGCCAAGACCAAAGTCATACTGCTTTCGTTTACGACAGTCGCAAAGCCCAAAGATGTGGACGTGTTTGTCAAAGCAGCCGGAAGGGAGTTGAGTGTGGTGATGAAGGAGCTGGTGGGACACTATCCAGTTGCTGCGCCTGCTCAGAAACCATCACAAAGTGAGTCGAGGAAGGAAAAGACGGGACAAGGACCCCACGCCTGACGGAAAATGGAGTCATTGTGTACTAAGTCGTATCACTTCATCAAGGGGCCGTTGTCATCATCGACTCGCTCAACCACCTTGCCTCATCAGCTGCAAGCTCCATATCCGGCCTTCTTTCGAGAATCCTCACCCCAGCCATCTCCATCGTCTCCATCTACCACACTGACGTGCCCGTCATCCTACCCAAAACGTATAACGAATATGCACCGCACCCTTTTACCATTCTCACGCACCTCGCCACGGCCATTCTGCGGCTCTCCAGTCTATCTCAAGAAATTGATCGTCAAGGGGCGCGCAACCGCGCCGTCCAAGAGCCAGAATGGGGACTCAAGGAGGATCGCGAGGGTGTCATCTTGGGCTTGACAAGTAAAGCAGACAAGATGGACTCGCGCGTCGTTATTGACATGGAACTACGACGGAAGAGTGGCAGGATAGTCACGGAGAAATTCATACTATCGAGGGGCCCAGGAACGGTGCCGCACGCCTCCAAACCCGGCGTTGGCAAGCTCATGTTGTTGACGGACCACGATGTGTTCAAGGCGCCGGACACAAATGGCGTGGGTGAGGGTGAGGAGGAACCGGAGAGCACCTTCAATCTGGGGCTGACGGAGAAGCAGAGGAAGGACAGGGAAGGTATCGTGCTGCCGTACTTTGATGCACAGACGGATGTTGGGGCTGGCGAAGGGGGGAGGATACTGTACGAAATGGGTCGTGAAGACGACTTTGATGATGAAGAGGATGAGATATAGAAAATATGGGTATTGTAATGAAGATGAAGACGAAGATCAGTGCTCGCCCAAACATGCCCCGGAGTCCGGACGTGTCTGGTTGACGTGGCGGCCTGGGGAAGCTGGAAGCTGTTCCCAGCGACGCCAGAGCCGTCTGCGCGTCAAAAGCAGCGCCCCCCCCCCCTGATTGGTCCACTTCAAAACCACGTTGACGTTCCGCCTGGCCCATTGGAACCTCTCGGCTCTCGCAGCCTGGCCATGCATCATCCAAACCATGACCAAAAACCCCGACCCCAACAGGACACGCAGCCATCTCGGACGAAGTCCAAAACGCAAACGACGACCACTCAAGCTCGCGCCACCGTTGCAGAAGAAGAGACATTTCGGGACGTTTCTTTCCGAGCCACTGCACATAGTCTGTCAGACGCAATGATTCGCGAAACGCAAATCATCCGGCTGGACGGTATGTTTTCCCATGTTTTCCTTTTGACGCTAAAAACAGACAAGAGGGAATCAGAACATGGCGACTGACAGCACAAACCTTTACGACGTACGCATCTTATCGTCATCGTCATCGTCATCATCATGACTGTCTTGTTCCAAAATAACAAAAAGGCCTCATGCTATGCGCCTCCATCGACGAAACCACCCAAGCCAACCCGTCCTCCGCCCTCACCGAGATCAAACAACAAACCCGCCAAGTGATGCGCAAACTGTCCCGCACCTCGGAACCCCAGGCGTCGATCCAGTCGGGCCCCCACACGCTGCACTACCTCATCGACAAGGACATCATCTTCCTCGCCATCTGCGACGCGTCGTACCCGCGCAAACTGGCCTTCACCTACCTCAGCGACCTCGCGCACGAGTTCCACACGACGCACCCGGCCCAGGCGGTGCAGTCGCCCGTCCTGCGGCCCTACGCGTACATGGACTTTGACAACTTCATCGCCAAGACGCGGACCACGTACGCCGACAGCCGGGCCTCGCAGAACCTGGACAAGCTGCACGACGAGCTCAAGGACGTGACCAAGGTCATGACCAAGAACATCGAGGACCTGCTGTACCGGGGCGACAGCCTGGACAAGATGGGCGAGATGAGCAGCCGGTTGCGCGACGATAGCAAGAAGTACAGGAGGGCGGCGGTGAGGATCAACTGGGAGTTGCTGCTGAAGCAGTACGGGCCGTTTGCGGCGCTGGGCTTCTTTGCCTTGTTGTTTGTGTATATGCGGTTTTTTTGAAAGAAAAAAAGAACAGGGAAACGGAAATTAAGCAACAAGTGCGCTTCCAGAAAGATGAAGAGGCAAGAATGAGGAAAATGAAACGAAACGAAACTCCCTTCCCAATTTACACAGCATGTCTGGGTTAAGATGACAAATGTCAAGGAGAGTACATTGGTCAACGTGGCTTGTGCCGTAGGAATGCGTGTGCGTAAAACGTCCAGCATCTATTCTTACATGGCGTACACAACACATACAATACACCCATCAATGCATGCACGCAGATTGGATCGTCATGGTCGTCAATATTGTTTGGTATCTGAAATGGCATGCCATATCGTGCATGATGGGTCTTCTTTCTTTATATGGAAAAAAAGGGGAAAAAAAAAAAGGAGAAACAGGAAAACGAAGAAAGACGGAAACAAAATAAATCAAGGGAGAGATGGATATATAGATGAATAGCCTGCACCAAACGCCAGCGATTTCTTGGAAAAAAGAAAGAAGAATGAAAGACTGGCAAAAAAAAAAAAAAAAAAAAAAAAAAGGGTCACCCTACATGACTGAGCATGTCGCGCTCGTTGGCAACGCCGCCAAAGGTGCTCCGACAAGTGTGCTGCTGCGCCCGTGCTCCCATTCCAGATGCGCCTGTAATTCGGCCACGTCTTCAAATACATCATCCGGTCGGTAGACAGCCTCCTCATCATCCTTGTCTTGTGGTTGCTCAGAGAGCTCTTCGCAAAACGGACACGTCAGCTTGGCCTGCCAATCACCATGCAGCGGAGTGATGTGGTTGGCAACCACGACTGGCGCAAAGATGACCGTCTTCTCCTCCGCGCCCGAGCAGGTCAAGCCTGTCGCCTGCCAGTGCGTATCGTTGGGCCGACCGGTCGGCCTGTAGGGCGGTGTCCGTCCCGTGGGCACGTTCTCGAGGTCGGTCCATATCAGGTGCCCGTCGCAAAAGTCACAGATAAAGGCCACGTCCTCTTCGAACCGGGTGAACGAGCCAATCCGTGTACACGCGCCCAGCTCTTCCAGCTGCCTCTTCTCCACCATCTTGTCCGTCATGTCCTCCACTGGCTTGGCGGAGATGGCGCGCTGGGCTCGACGGACGAGAAAGGCGCCCAGACACCGCTGTGACGACTCGTGTAATGACGTGAAGATGCGGCCGGCGGCGCGGCATTGGGCGCGATGCAGCTCCTGCTGAAGCGATTGCGTTTCGCGGATCCATACGGGGTTGATTGGTCCTCCTGATCGACTCCAATCTTTGAGAAGCTGGATGTGAGCAATGAATCGAGTGCGTAGAAGCCTGAGTTCTCGAATCGTTTCGTCTGCGCGGCTTTGCTGTTAGTAGATGCCATAACGACAGTAGTTGTATGTATGCACTCTTGTGTGCACGTTGTTTTACAACAACAGCAACACACACACACAAAAAAAAAAGGGGGTAGGGCAAAATACGGCGCACGCATGCCTGCCTTACAATTTCGGTCGTGTTCGTATTGGGCCTGTCCATTGACCAGCGGACACAGTTGCTGGAAATCCCTCTTGGCCTGGTTGAGAGCGGCTTTGAATGCCTGCACTTGTTCGTGCTCGTCGGGGCCCCAATGCCGCTTGTCGGCGAGGCTAAAGATGCGGATGCCATCGACCATGAGATTTGCAATTTCAGCCAGCACGGTTCCGACTGTATCGGTGCTGCTCATGGCGAGAGTCGGTGGCGTGACGTGCAGAGAGGAGACTGCTGCTGATGCTGCTGCTGATGCTGCTGCTGATGCTGCTGCTGATGCTGATGCTGATGCTCGGCTCAGCTCGAGGGCGGCGCGCAGAAAGAAGCAGCGGAGCGGAATGGAGAAAGAACCGTTGGGGAGGGCCGCTTAGAGGTCGTAAGACGAGAGTCAAGGTTGGGGACGATGCTGACGGCACCGTGGCCTTGGGCTTAGCACCTCCGGGGTGCTCATGGGGATAGAGTGAGGATGCGAAGCAGACGCAACGCCGGCGGGAAGTCGGGGACCATGTCGATGGAATCACGTTGGATGGAATCGAGGCTGTGGCTCGTGGCTGTGAGCTGGCCGGGTCGGATGGGAGAGGCTGTGCTCGAGCTGGGGCTGTGCGGGCTGTGCGGGCTGTGCTGGAGGAAGGGTGGGTCAGCACGAAGGCTCGGAATAACCTGAGCCGACCTGCAGAAGGGGAATGACGAATGACGGCGAATGACGGCGACTGACGAATGACGGCGACTGACGAATGACGGCGACTGACGAATGACGGCGACTGACGAATGACGGCGACTGACGAATGACGACGAATGACGGCGACTGACGAATGACGGCGACTGACGCCAATGGCACAAAGAAACCAAGCTCCTCTTCGCCCTTGCTTCTTTGTGCTCTGGAGGCGACATGAGGGCGGCGCACTTATCATGAAGCCAGTCCCTTTGATCATCTCTGAGCAAAACGAGGGTCCTTTGCCAATGGGTTGGACTGCTTGGACTGCTTGGACTGCTTGGACTGCTTGGACTGCTTGGACTGCTTGGACTGCTTGCATTGCTTGCATTGGCTTGTTTAGACTGCATCGGAGCTTGTTTCTGCATTTCCGCATCGGGGCATTATCCCGACACGAGGTCGGAGCGTCTTTGTTTTGTTCATTCATGCGACTTTTTGCGTCTCCCTTGCCCGTCCGCTCAGCCGCCACGTGTCACGGAATCGACAACCGAAAACGCCACATCCGCGCCGCCACGCACAATCAGCCAGATGGATTGGGTAAAAGATCCAAGGACATTCATTGTACTTATGCATGTGCAGACGCACGCGTAGAGTCCCACCCTCTGACCCCCCGACCCTCCATCCGTCCAACCAACACTGTTTGGTCCCAGGAAGTCGTTTCGTTCATCGCACGTTGTGAAGCGCCCTCTTCTGCTCCAAGTTGCCGACACGGGATTGGAAAGGCGAGGGTAGGGATGGGCGTGCAGCCGTCCCGGCACGGCATCAGAGGGACAATCACACACATGGCTTAATTTCCCATCGGCCCATCCGTCGACCCCCCCTCCCCCTCCCCTTGCCCTTTTTCTCCCGAATGTGGCCCCCCCCCCTGAACCCCATGTACGCCGATCAGACCGCGCCGATCAGGGGAAAAAGCGGAGCTGTGCCTGCGCTTTGCGTTGTGCGTTCTGCTCTTTGCGCTTCGCGCTTCGCGTCAGGGCAAAGCATGCGTGCCGTGTATGAAGGAAGCATGGAACGCGCCGCTGGGTTGCTCGACACGGCAAGAGAAGCGCCGCTCCACTTCCCCTGGTTTACGTTTTATTTTTATTTTTATTTTTATTTTTATTTTTATTTTTATTTTTATTTTTATTTTTATTTTCTATTTTTGCTCTTACTTTCATCTCCATCTTCATTTCAAAAACACGTAACTTGCTCATGAGTCTATTTTTTTGCATCGTCGTAGTGGATTGCACAGTGCACAAGCACAATGCAGTCCAGCGACGTCCTGTATCCTAGAATCCCAGCGCAGGCGGCCCGGACTGGAGAATCAAACAAAAGGCAATTTTATGCCAACACGAGACCATTGGAACAAAAGTACAGACAGTCCGGAATGCATTCCACGTGCCCTGGACAGACGATTCCGTGCCGCACCGCCCCCGACAGACAAAGACCCGCGTCGAGAAAGTTCACCTTCTGCCTGGAGGCGGGAAACCCCCCCGTCCCCCGAGCCGAATGCGTCGGAAAGGGGCACGCGCGTAGGAATGGTGGGTGGGAGCGTGCCGAGCGGGACGCATGGCATGCTGGGCAGGGATGGGGGTGCATGTCTTGTTGGTGTGTGTCTTTGTGTTTATGTGTGCTCGCGTTGTTTTTGCCTGTGTGTGCATGTCCATGTCTGGTGTTTGACTCACATGCCACCCAGCGCCACATCTTCAGGAACTCATCTCCCCAAAAGAAGCATCTGCAAGGCAACGTCTCATCAACGCCGTCTCACAGTCTCAGTCACGCAGAGACACACCAAGCTGGCCCCTGCGAGACACAAAAAAAACACGAGGAAATCATGGCGACAGTCAACAAATCATCATTGCAGTCTGGAACCCTCAACACGTGAAAGTGATTCTAATTGAATAATCATTGCAGTCTGACTCCCCCAACAGGCATAAATAACCGAGGCAATGGAAGCGATGCTAAATAAATAATCATTGCTGTCTAAAGTATAGCCCTCAACAAGCATAAATAACCAAATGCCAATGCTAAATAACATGCTCAAAACAGTAATCTACAAGAGATGGGATAAAGAAAAGGAAAACAAAGGCCAAACAATCGTCATTATAGAATCCACATTCCACAAAGTGGACGCCATTCTTTATGGTTTTTTTTTTTTTTTTTTTTTTTTTTTTTTTGAAAAAAAAACAAAAAACCCACTTCATAAAGATATCCTCACTAGTTCATGCCGTTTCGGATGTTGTCGTACTGACTGCTGGGGTAGTTGAGGTTGTTCTGGCGCTGCTCGAGGGCGCCGGGACCGCCGTAGGCGTTGACGGCGGCGCTGATCAAGCTGCCGTCGTCGGTGCGGTCCTGGGAGACCTCCCACCAGGCGGTGCCGCCGAGCTTCATCTTCTTGACGTACGAGACCTTGAGGCGGGCAATCTCGGGGGTGTCGTGGTTGATGAGGTACTGCTTGCAGGCGTCGAAGCTGTAGCTGCCGACGACTTTGAGGTCGTTCACAACGGTCAGGTTGTATCCGGGGACGGGCAGGTCCTTGTATCTCCAGGTTCCGGCGGCACCGAGGCTGCCGAGGCTGCCGGCGTCAATGAAGGGCTTGCCGATGCCGGTCGTGCCGTTGAAGGACCGGCCGTAGAGAGGGTTCTGCACGACAATCTTGCGGCTGGGGACCTTGGCTTCGTGGAGGTAGTAGTGGATGGCGGACTGGGTGTCGAAGTCGGTGGCGTTGGGGTTCTTCTTGTCCTTGAACAGGTTGTCGAGGTATCCAGAGTTGTTGCTGAAGCCGGGACCCATGTAGTCGACGGCCATGAAGTTGTAAAAGTCCAGGTAGGGTGTCATGTTCTGGAAGTCCAGCTGCGTGTAGTGGGCCTTGCCGGCGGGGGACGAGTAGGACAGGATGAAGGGGTTCTCGGCCTTGAGGATGTCCTTCAAGTCGTCGAGAGCCTTGCGCAGACGCTTGAGCAGGTCGACCATCTGGGCAGCCTGCTCACTGCCATCGACGTACTCGTAGTCAATATCGATGCCGTCGAAGCCCAGGTCGGAGACGAGCTTGATGGCCGATTTGACGAAAGCATCACGGGTGATGTCTTGAGCAAGCATGGGGGGGAAGTTGACTCGGTAGGACCAGCCGCCGACGGAGAGAGTCGTCTTCAGATTGCGGTACTTCTTCTTGAGCAGGAACATCTGCTTGATGTTGCCGTAGACGTTGATGCCCGACGAGTTGGTGTTGTCGCCGGGGTAGGCATATTGAAGATCGGCGTAGGTGTCGCTCAGAATGCTGTGCAGGGTGGGTCAGTACGTCTTTGTCGCACGCAGTGATGACAACCTCTTCTTCTCTTTCCGATTGCGTTCTTCTTCATGTTCGTTTCGTCTTTGGGAGAGAACCTACACTTCACCGGTTTTGTTGTCGACGTTGGCAAACGCATACGCCAGATGGGTAAGCTGGCTTGCTGGGATGTCATTGACGAAGAATTTGGCGCCATAAATGTCCTAAGAGGAACACACCGAGAGTCAGCCAAACCGAAGACGTACAACGCCGTCAAACAAGAAAAGCCTCCTCTTGCTCATCACCTACCCAGTTACCGTAGTATCCAACTGCCTTGGGTGCGCTCTGGTCATCCCAGTCAGCAGACCTGGGGCCGACATTGGTTTTGGAGGGATTGTTGAAGCTGACGGCGCTCGCGCCGACGGCGAGCCACGAGAGACAAGAAAACAAATGCATTGTGTTTGATACCAGACAGGTAATGGCAGCACGCTGAACGAAACAAGAATGGAGAACAATGGCAAATGAATAGATGGATGGGATGGAGTGGAGTGGATGGAATGAAGAAAGAAAAGTAAGAATGATAGAAACAAGACGGCTAGATATATGTAGAAAGTTCTTGATGCGGTGAACAGACGAGGTTGTTTTGGAGTCTACAGCTCAACTGAGGTTTTTCGAGTGAGCTGACCTGAGGTGAGGTGGGGCGCCGACCTCAGCTGAGGTTGTGGTGGAGCCTA
>SRPU01000595.1:0-16270 GCA_018360185.1 Claviceps lovelessii | reverse complement strand
AAAAAAAATAGTATTTTTCACAACTGACCTCATAAAAAAAAAAAACCCCTTTGACAATAAAAACAAACACAACTAGGTCATCTCCCCCTTTCAAGCCATTCTAGACTATGAACTCAGTCTCTCCATCCCCCCCGGTTGGATTAACTACTCGATTTCCCGATCCAGCCCCAACGGCGCATGGCAAAGACTCGAGCGCGGCGCCATCCCCCTCGATGACAACTTCTTTGCCTCGTTCAACGCAGATCTGCACCGCCCAGACAACTGGGAGGCCTTTTACAGCCGCGAGGCCGCCAGGGATGGGTCTTGTCTGCCGCGGCCGATACCCCCCTTGCCCACTGTAGACGGCGAATGGCTCTTCAACGAAATGATGCGCGTGTCCCAGGAGCCAGACCCGTGGATGTTGCCCGCGCTGAAGAAGCTCAGGCAAAGCGGGAGGTACATCATGGGCGCGCTGAGCAACACGGTGCGATTTCCCGAGAGCCACGCGCTTCATCGCCATGAAGATAATGTCCCTGGCGGTGCTCTTCGAGGTCTTTTTGACGTCTTCGTCTCGTCGACGCATGTAGGGGTCCGCAAACCGGACGAGAGGATGTATACCCTTGCCGTGGAGAGGCTGGATGCGTTTGCGAGGCACAATGCACAAACCGAGCAGGGCGCCAAGTATGGCTGGGGTGCCGGGGTGAGAAGCGACGATATTGTCTTCCTGGATGATATTGGAGAGAATCTCAAGGCGGCAAAGAGACAAGGCTTCAGGACGGTCAAGGTTCATCTAGGAAGGACGTACGAGGCCGTGGAGGTGTTGGAAAAACTTACGGGGCTGGCATTGGAGGGACAACATCCCAAGATAGCCGTCGAGGCCAGATTACGGTCTAGTGCCAAGATATAAAACTTACAGTGTACAGTATGCTTATGGCCATGTTTCGACTTGCAATACAAGTATGCGCAGGTAAAATTCTCGTGATTGGTTACGAAGCTGGTTGATTTACGCTTCCGAGCGTGGCACTTTAACGTTCGATCTGCTTTTCCAAGCAAGAAAGGCACGACTGAAAGAGGTGTCAGCATGCCCGTCGACAATAACAACAATACAGTAGTATTCAAGCCATATCAAGCTAAGCTGCAGGATATCTTCTAAGGCACGAATTCCATCTCACGTGTCGCAAAGATGCCGCGTCATATTAAAAAAGCTTGACAATGACCATTTCGTCTCTGCAGCGAATCGATCAACACATGCTTTCTGCTGCCTTGACACCCTGGGACTTATCTGCAAAGAGTATGATGCGTACTCGAAACAACGTCCATACTGTGACGTCTGGTTGCACCGAATGGAGGTATCCATCAAGGTTGAGCTTCTGTGAGAACCAGACGGCGGCTACTATCCACTCGGTCGCTGTTTTCCAAGTTTGTCGCATCCAAGAGCATCAATGGAGTCCGAGCTTGCCGTTGACAAACAAGGGCTTTGAGAACATTGACGAGTGGTGAGTTCATGCAGAGTGGCTGCTTAGACGTGGATGAGTGCCAAAGGTGAAAAGGATACAAAGATACATGCTACAGATTATCTCCAGTTGAAAAAGACGAGATACTGCATATCGTTCTGATGGGCACAACTCGCATATCTTCATCGGGGCCACTCTCTAGCCACGCTGTTCCATCGCTCGATTATTATTCCTCGTCCTCTTTCTCGTCCCCAGCTCACAGCAGACGTTTCGGCTACTAATCGAGATATACCAGCGAGCCGGAATTTTTTGTGGGGTGTAAACTGTATGAACATGGCGAATGGTGCAAAGGAAGTCCAGTAATTTTTGACGACAGTATTTTTCTCTTGATGGCTGAATGGGATCCATGAATGTCCTCGCGGCTTGCAGCCATAGATCCTCGTGAAGTATGAATATTTGGCTTATATACCGCGTTCTCAGCAATGCACCAGGGCATGAATTTTCCTTTAAACGTCTGTCGCTCTCTGCAACGAACTCTCGGCTTCGCTGCACACCCACTTTTGAGAGAGAGATTCTTCCAATAAGGATAAATCACACCTATAGTCGATCAGAGATGCAATCAAAGAAGAGAACATTGGACACAACCAACTCGACTTGGGTCAATCGTCCAAGATTTCGATAATCTCTGGCTCTTTCCTCAATGCCGGTAGTTTTTTGGCATTGTTCTTCTTGTTTTGGTCCTCATTGTCATCATAATCATCGTCTCTGGGCTCTTCATTGGCTGTCCAACTTCCGTCTAAATAAGCCGATATGCTCCTGGTTTGCCCTTTGCCAGTAAGCATCAACGTTTGTTGAACATCCAAGAGAAACTCGTCAATGCGGAGACTGGGAGGCGCTGCATCGCCGTTACAGATGGGACATTTCCAGCCGTCTGCCAATGAAGGCTCAGTTCGACTTTGTGAATCCTTGCTGAGACGTGTCTGAAGCCAAGTCTGCAAATCAAAGCATTCAATGTGCTTGCAAGCCACTCCTCTGACAGGAATCGAAAACATGCTGGCACTAAACGGGTCGGTCAATGATATACGTAGACAATCATCTTCAACAATGACGTCGTCTGATACCGTTTGTTGCATGCGCCGGTGGATTTCGCGGCGAGTTTGGTCTGCACTGATTTTCTGTTCCTTGCAAATCATGTCCAGAGTCGATGCGTGATCCATGGTGATGATAATCTCAACAGCAAGGTAGTAGCCTGATATCTCCGCGGGAGATCCAGTGTTCACGGGTAAGCTAATACTAATCGTGTTCAGACCCTCACGCAGCAAATCTGTAAGCTCTACCGGAAGGTCGTGGCGAAAATGTTGTCCCCTTCTGGGATATACCGGCCCATCGTTGAACAACATGTAAATCTCGACGGGCCAAATGCTGGAAGAAGTGACCCAGCTGTTGTGATCAATCACTTTTGATTTTTGATCTCGTTTGATCAACCGTAGACGATAGCGAAGGCTGCGGTTTTTGAAGTGATGCACTGCGTTGTCCTCCGCGCCTTCCAGTTCCGATCTGAGACGAAACTCATCCGCAGATACTATAAATTCAAATCGCTGAACACCTTTCTGGGGGAATATTGGCGTTGGATTAAACGCAAACCGGCTTAGAAATTGGTAGTACCGAGTCCCGGGCCCGCCGAAACTCGTTCGGTCAGGACTTCGCGATCGCACTAGATGAAGGCCGTACTGCACAGACATCCATGCAGTGTGAGGATATTGACTTGGTGCAAGAGGGACGGTTGAATATCTTTCGCCTTCATTGACTTCTGTTTGCAATGGGGTCAAAGATTGCAGTGGCGCGGGAGTAGAGCGCGAGTTGTTCTGTGGAAGGTAATTTCGACGCGGATGCAAACTGAAGTTACTAAACCCTCCAACATGCGAAGTGGTTGGAGACGATAGAGGTGGCGCTTGCCAGTTAGAGGATCCGCTGAATGATGCTGGCGATGTGCGACATTGAGAGGCGCTGACAGCACTCGGACTCGACAGGTACGTTGCGTTTGTTGGGGACGTACGGATCTGCATACCGGTCGAGGCGGGCAACGACTTCCTCTGTCTATTGTGGTGGCTGAGTCTCTCAGCATGAGGTGTCAAGGAGTTTCCCGCATTTTCGGATGAATCAATCGATACAGCTTGCTGATACGAAAGCTGACTACTGCTTTGTGCTTGTGCTCCCGCATATGGGTTTGGACTTGTCAGGTACACAGGGGCCATGGTCGCTTGGGAGCCAGAACGACTAGCATCCGTCGATACCATGTTAAAATTTGAAGCTAACTGATGGCTTGTATGCGCGGCATGGGCCAGCGTCCCTGTGTCATTTGCAGTGCCAAATGCATTCTTTTGTTGGTAAGTGACAGGCGTTGAGAGGGGTGTCAGGGTCGAAGGACGGAAAGGCGCACTAGCTAGACCTTGGCACACTTGAATTAGCCGAAAAACAAGACGAAATAGAAATAGCCTTTGTGCCATAACAAAGGTCATTAAAGAGGTCACATACCATGAAGCCTACTTTGGTGTGCATCTGCTTCATTAATAGCATCACGATACTGTGCGATAATGGCTTGTCGTTTGCAAGCCAAGTCCCTAGGTTCTATCATGCTGCTTGCCGCCAACATCTCGTTTCGCTTGTCAGTCTCAAATATCACGGGCATTTTGGCAGCCACAGGATTGTCTGCCAACCCCAAGAACGCACAACTCGCGGTAAACAGTAAAACGCGAAGGACATTCGATGGACATTCAAGTATGTCGATCAGCTCATGCACCAAGAGAGGAAATCGCCTTTGGGCTACCGAGTCGAGTGCTGTATTCCATTTTTGTGCAAACGAGTTGAGGAATTTGAATATGACTTGATCGTAGTTTTTGTGAAACGTGAACAAGCTTGACGGACAAACCGGGTCCCAAGGGAAATGCATGAACCACATGACATGATCGTCTGACATTTCAGAAGCAGGTCTCAAGTATTGCTGCAATGAATTAAGAGCAGCTTCCAAGTTTGGATTGGTCATTTTCATCGATAGCCGGTGCTTTGGGGGTACGGACCATCGACACAGGATTCGGTGAAAGTTGAGATAAATCAGATCGCCTTGGCTGCAAGCTTCTGCAAGTTTTGTATATCTCCATTTCTCAAGAGGACTGATTGGCTTGCCAGTCCTGTCCAGCTCTTCTACACGTTCGAGAATACTCTGGCGCCAGATTTCCAATGGATTTTTTGTTGGAACCGGTGTTGGGACCGGTGTTGAAACTTGTGCTGGAGTCTGTGCCTGTGCTTGTGTCGGGACCTGTGCCGGAACCTGTGCTGGGGATCTTGTTGTGGTAGACGATATAGCCGGATTAGGCTGGCTTTGTCGGCGGCGCAAACCACCGGACGAGATGACGCTGACAGGGGGAACCTTCGACGCAGGATGGGCGGCGACATGGGTAGGGGGAGGCATGACGTGAGCCACTTGAACTCGAGAAGGCTCAGAGAATTGCCTGGCAGGATGCGGCCTGTTGGCAAGGTGTTGTGGTTCACTGTGGGTTGCCCCTTGTTCTGTGACCGTAGGACTTGAAGCATTCGAAGGATTTCGCATCTGGATATTATTGTGGACTTCCGGAAGAGGCGCTGCCGTGGAACTCGTGACGTTGGCAACAGGAGGTTTATGTTGCTCACTGAAGGGCATGACATGAAAAGAATTGCCCGGAACAATCGTCATTCGTTCGCTTTGATCTGCCGCGATGTTTGTGTCCGGTCCAAGAACAAAGGCTTCTGGTCGGATTGCTGGAAACTCCTGTAGAGGCAACTTGCCAGAAGTGGGTTCGCTACTACTCTCGTTAGTATAATCTCCGTGACAAAAACGGGTGACGGGCGAAAGACATATTCAAGTGAAAATGATTTGCCCTAGGACACAGAGAATGCGGCTTGAACAGGACTATACCTAGAGTTTTGACAGACAATCATTTCTTTCACGGCCGACGTATTACTCTGCGGCGAGGAGAACGCCGCCTGAGCCCCTGAAGCGAGACTGTTCTTTCGGGTTCGAACGCGTCCTGGCTTGTTCTTCTGAACGCGTGTTCGTGAAGCTGGTTCGCAGGTGGGGGAGATATGAGATATCCATGAAGGCCGATACCCACCAATGAAGGCACGGCTTGTCTCATTAGCCGCTAGTAATAGTTGTCTTTCGGCGGTTGCTTTGACATTAGAAAGGGAGCGATCATGTTCGGTCGGAGGCGCCATCATCGGTACGGCATGGATCAAACCTCGAGCACCATCTGGATAAGAGACACATCCTGAACCGTGAAATGGCCGCACATCACATCAGTTATAAAGCCCTGTTGGTAGAAGCTGTCTGCACAGCAGGATGCATCAGCAGGCAGTGTTCAGTGGCAGCGGAATCTTGGGCCGGACGTTATGTGTTGCAAGTCAAGGATGTGGTGGCGCTCTGGGAGCATGGGCAGCTTGAAGCAAGACATGAGTTCTGTCACGGCGTCGTACTGATGAGGGGGTGTGAAGGGCAGTCTGTTCAGCCATTCTCCTGGGTTTATTTTTTATTTTATTTTATTTTATTTTATTTTTATTTCTTTATTTTGGTAGCATCTGGCAGAGTCGGCGCGTCGCGGCCAAATGAGAGTGAAGCCAGGCGCGGGGAAGTAGCGAGTGTCTGGTAGCAGCTGCCCATCTCCGGAGACGGGGGCAATGAAATCGGAAGCAGGGCGAGGTAGCAGGGCAGGAGCGTTGGTTGGTCCGCAGCGTCGTGCGCCGTGGATGAAGCAGACATGTTCATGAATGGATAAAATGAATGAGCGGTGTTGGTTGGCTGGCTACTGGCTGGCTGGCTACTGGCCGGCTACTGGCTGCATGTTGCTCCTGCATGCCATCAAACGTCAGGCTCGAGATACCAAGACGGTATATCCACTTGCTCGGCTTACTTAAAGACTCTGTCCAAGGGGGTGGATCTCCTGCAGCCAATGGCCCAATGCCGAGCCGACCCTTGACGTGCATGGTATTATTACTTAGGTACTTAGCTTTGTACAGAGGGCGAGAGAGAGAAAGAGAGAGACTTTCACTACCAGCTTCTGGAAAAGCCATCCTCCAACAATAACATTTTATCGAGCAAAACGTTCAACAAACGTGGAAATCAAAACGTCTCAATCCCTTTCTGCTTCACATAATCCTGGAGACTGGTCTACTCGAATCAACGTCACATTTTGGCAGCCTTTTCCGGCCGTATAGGCGACCGTCGCCCATCACGCGTCTCGTATATATCAAGTCGCGTTAAGAGGCCGGCCATTCCCTTCATCATATCATGGCGCCTCGACCACGAGCCAGCGGTGGTGATGCCGACGTATCCATGTCAGACGGCCAAGCACATCATCATGAAGAGGAAATGGCAAGTATCGCCGATGGAATTGCACCATGTAAGCATAGCCGTGTAAGACGGCACTAACGAGAACAACTACGCAGGACGTCGACCAGACCCCCGATTACACAGACTCGGATACCAATCCCAACACCACGGCAAGCAGTGTTGCTGGGGACTCCTTGCCAGATGGAAGAAAGAAGCGCTCAGAAGCGAATCAATTGCGACGCAGCATCTTTGGCAGAAAACACGACCGCCTCGGTGAATCAAAGGTGCGCACATGCGTTGGGACCATTACTGTAGCTCTGAAGCTTGGACTGACCACTGGCTGCATTCCAGGAAGACGATACGATTCGAAGATTCCGCTATCTTCTTGGTCTGACCGATCTGTTCCGTCACTTCATTGAGACCAATCCCGACCCCAAGATTCGAGACATTATGGCTGAAATCGATCGCCAGAACACTGAAGCAGCGAGGAACAAGAAAGGAGCGACTAGGCAAGGCGGTGCCGCTATTGACCGCCGTCGACGAACCGAAGCGGAGGAAGATGCCGAACTCCTCAAGGATGAGAAGCACGGAGGGTCTGCCGAGACAGCATTCCGCGAATCGCCATCCTTCATCCAGGGCCAAATGCGAGATTACCAAGTCGCTGGTCTGAATTGGCTGATTTCACTACACGAGAATGGTATTTCGGGCATTCTTGCAGATGAAATGGGTCTTGGCAAGACTCTGCAGACCATATCGTTTTTGGGTTACCTCCGTCACATTGCGGGTATCACTGGTCCGCACCTGATTACTGTTCCCAAGTCAACGCTGGATAACTGGAAGCGCGAGTTCGCCAAGTGGACGCCAGAGGTCAATGTTTTGGTGCTTCAAGGTGCCAAGGAAGAGCGTCACAACCTGATCAACGAGCGCCTGGTGGATGAGAAGTTTGACGTGTGCATCACCAGTTATGAGATGATTTTGAGAGAGAAGGCTCATCTCAAGAAATTTGCCTGGGAATACATCATTATTGATGAAGCACACCGCATCAAGAATGAAGAATCTTCTTTGTCTCAAATCATCAGACTTTTCCAATCACGAAATCGCCTTTTAATCACCGGCACACCCCTTCAGAACAACCTCCACGAGCTTTGGGCGCTGCTCAATTTTCTCTTGCCTGATGTGTTTGGCGATTCTGAGGCTTTTGATCAGTGGTTTTCCGGTCAGGACCGCGACCAAGACACAGTTGTTCAGCAACTTCACAAAGTGTTGCGACCGTTTCTGCTGCGACGTGTCAAGAGCGACGTGGAAAAGAGCCTTCTTCCCAAAAAGGAGATCAATGTGTATTTGGGCATGTCGGAGATGCAAGTCAAGTGGTACCAGAAAATTCTTGAGAAGGATATCGATGCTGTTAATGGTGCTGGTGGAAAGCGCGAGTCCAAGACGCGACTTCTCAATATTGTCATGCAGCTTCGAAAATGCTGCAACCACCCATACCTATTCGAAGGTGCCGAGCCGGGCCCGCCGTATACCACTGATGAGCACTTGATATACAACGCCGGGAAAATGGCCGTCCTGGACAAACTACTCGCCCGTCTCGAGAAGCAGGGAAGCAGAGTTCTTATTTTCTCTCAGATGAGCCGCTTGCTTGATATTCTCGAGGATTACTGTGTCTTTCGTAACTACAAGTATTGCCGCATTGACGGTGGCACAGCCCACGAAGACCGAATTGCTGCCATTGATGAGTACAATAAGCCGGGATCTGAGAAGTTTGTGTTCCTGTTGACAACAAGAGCTGGTGGTCTCGGCATCAACTTGACCACTGCCGACATTGTCATTCTTTACGACAGCGACTGGAATCCGCAAGCTGACCTGCAAGCCATGGATCGCGCTCACCGTATCGGCCAGACCAAACAAGTTGTTGTATACAGATTTGTGACGGATAACGCTATTGAAGAGAAGGTCCTAGAGCGCGCCGCGCAAAAGCTGCGTCTAGATCAACTTGTCATTCAGCAGGGCCGGGCACAAATTGCAGCCAAGGCAGCAGCGAATAAAGATGAACTCTTGTCTATGATTCAGCATGGCGCTGAGAAAGTCTTTCAGTCTAAAGGCTCAATGGGTGACTTTAGTAAGGAGACGCTCGACGACGACGACATTGACGCCATTCTCAATCAAGGTGTATCGAGGACACAGGAACTGAATGCAAGATATGAAAAGCTTGGTATTGATGACTTGCAAAAGTTTACATCCGAGTCGGCATACCAATGGAATGGCGAAAACTTTGCCAATGTCAAGAAAGACGTGGGCATAAACTGGATCAACCCGGCAAAGCGTGAGCGCAAGGAGCAATCGTACTCCATGGACAAGTACTTCAGACAGGCCATGTTTCCGAACCCCAAGGGCGAGGGAAAACCAAAGTTACCCAGAGCCCCTAAACAAATCCCTGTCCAGGACTATCAGTTTTACCCACCTCGACTCCGCGACCTCCAGGAGCGAGAAACAGCCTATTATAGGAAGGAGATTGGGTACAAAATCCCTCTCCCTGATGGCGATGACGAGACCCTTTCCGAGCGGGAGGCCGAGCGGGCTCTTGATCAGCAAGAAATCGACAACGCCACTCCCTTGACAGAGGAAGAAAAGGCAGAAAAAGAAGAGCTGTCAACACAAGGCTTTGGCAACTGGAGTAGGAGAGATTTTCAACAGTTCGTCAATGGCTCAGGCAAATACGGACGCCATGACTACCATGGCATTGCAAATGAAATCGACAGCAAAACACCCGCGGAAATCAAGGCATATGCCAAAGTCTTTTGGCAGCGGTATACGGAAGTCGCTGATTACACCAAATCCATCAAGGTCATTGAAGATGGCGAAGAGAGAATGCGAAAAATCGAGAACCAGCGCAAGTTGCTGCGCAAGAAGATGTCTCAATATAGAGTGCCTCTCCAACAGCTCAAGATCAATTACTCGGTATCTACCACGAATAAAAAGGTGTATACTGAAGAAGAAGATCGCTTCTTGCTGGTGTTGCTCGACAAATATGGCATTGACTCGGAAGGGCTGTACGAAAAGATGCGTGACGATATCCGCGAGTCGCCCCTTTTCCGGTTCGATTGGTTCTTTCTGAGCCGGACGCCCACTGAGCTATCTCGTCGCTGCACGACCTTGATCACCACCATTGTCAAAGAATTCGAGGACGTACCACAGCGTGGGTCCAATGGCGTAAATGGCAAGACGAAGCGCGAACCTGATGATGAGAACGATGAAGACAGCATTCTTGGTGCACCTGCTAAGAAGAAGAGCAAGAATGGAGTCAAGGTATGCTACCCCGCCATATCAGTCTTTTTTTTGGTTTGGTTTGGTTTGGTTTGGTTTGGTTTGGTTTGGCTTGTTTTGGGGGGGGGGGGGCGAAGAAAAAAAAGAATATAAAAAAAGACAAAAAACGCAAAAACGAAGAAAACATGCTAACAGGCCCTCACAGAACAAAGCTCTCGACAACGTCAAGTCTAGCAAAGCCAGTTCTTCGGCGGCTTCACGTGCCTCAAGCGTCGCATCAACCGGGTCCAACAACACCACAAAGGCCAAGAAGGGCAAGAAGGGCAAAAAAAGAAAGTAAAAAAATCAGGAATGTTATGACCAAGTTTGTTCAAATGATGGGTAAATGAAACGTAGTCTGTCTAGTCGTGTAGATATTACAGATGTAGGTAGGGGAAACGGTGTTGGAATTTTGACATTCAGGGTAGGCTATTCATACTAGAGATGTACGGCGTTGTGATTGAACTGGTTCTTGGGCGAAAGGAAAATGTAGGTCTTTCTTTCTTTCTTTTTTCAAAAAGGAAGGCAAGATAGAGAGTGCAATAATGCCAGTTGGTGAAAGACAAGTACATGTACAGACGCCGAGGGCGTAGGAACGAAAACGGGACCATGTGTCAACAATCCATCATGATCATTACAATATCGTCTATACCCCCAAACAAGGAGGCACACACGCACCATTCAATGTCCACTCGACGAGCCGCCCCTTTCTGTTTCGAGCATTTAGATTTTGACTTTCCCAGGGACATTTCAGACATAACGTTACTTCCCACCGCACCTCATTCGGTCCGAGACAGAAAAAAAAAAGCAAAAAGGGGGAGAGCCTAGAACATGAAAAGGCGGCACATTTCACAAATGGAACATATATGAGGGAAATTTCCTTCTTGCTAACAAAAGAAAGAGAATAAGGACACACACATGACAAAAAGGTAAAAAAAAAAAAAGAAATGTAGATTTTCCCCTCTTCTTTCCATTCCCGTTAACTGACTTAAATGTCTGGCTTTTTTTCTTTCTTTCTTTCTGCATAAACTCCCGCCTTGAGATAATAAAAGAAGGAGGCACTATCCCTAAATATTCCGTCCAAAAAAGAATTTTGAAAAAAAAAAAAACGCCAAAGTATGCAAGCAGACCAGAGAAAAGACGCGTTTTCTGCGTGAGATCAAGATGGACGACCTGCAACAGCATGGGGCTGGAAACCCCCCCCCTCCCTCTCCGTTTTTTCTTCTTAGGGGATTTTTCGATCCTGAATTTCTTGCTCGTCTGGGATGAGTTGTGCAAGGGAAGGTTTTAGGGGTGCTTGTCTCGCGTAAATATAGTTGAGAGCCTGATTCCTAACCCACTTCTTGAATCTCGTGTCGGACGTTTAGTTCGTGGATTTCGCTTAATCGTTCTTCTTTCTTCTTTCCTCTCTTTTTTTTCCCCTTCCCCCGTAGCCTTTGATTTACTGCATTCGGTTGATTCGCTCTCTCTCGACTTCGTACAAGAAATCATAGTAGCCTTTGTCGAAATGGTGGACACGGACGTAACCATCTTCTCCTCCGCTAGCATAGCTCTTGCCGGTGGGATCGGCAGCGACGGTATTGAGAGGACCGAAGTGGCCGCGGACACGGCCGACTTCGTCCTCAAAGATCTTGTGGTAGAAACGGGCTTCGAATTTACCTTGACGGGCTGAGGTACGGGTGACATCCATGGCGGCCTGGCCACCACCTAGGATAACGTAGTCCTTCTTGGGAGTGATGACTGCGCTGTTGAGAGGGGTATCGGCGGGATAGGTCTTGAGCACAGTTAAGTCGCGGGCAGCAATGAGCTAGGAACAAAGGGAAAAAAAAAAAAAAACGAGTTAGTGATATGGACTGTGGGCGAGCAGCCGAGGCAGGAATATTGAGCTTACCTTGGCGTTCTTATCCTTGCAAGCAGTGATGAAGTAAGTGCGGTCCGAGGACCACTGAAGGTCGGTGATTGGGTTGTCGAGCTCGTGGATGGGGATATTGTCCAAGAGATCGCCAGTTTTGCCGTCGTATTGGCTGATGCTACCATCTTCGTGGCCAGCGATGATGTACTTGTCCATGTTGCTCCAGCCGGCAACTGTAGCCTTGGATTCGTCGCAGACAATGGTAAGAATCTTCTCGTCGCTCTGTTCGGCATCGACGTCCGGGTTGATGTCCACGACAACGATATTACTCAGGTATCCCATTCGCTTTTCCGTAACACCAAGGAGCTTGGTGCCATCCTCGTTGAACTCGACACGCTTGACGGCTGTGGGGAACTCCCAGGTCTTGAGACAGCGGCCGGTCTTGACCTCCCAGAGACGCATGGTGTTGTCGGCGGAGCCAGAGGCGATCATGGTCGTGGTAGGGTCGACGTCGACAGTCCAGATGGCACCGACATGGCCGTGGTAAGTTCCGAGACGCTCGCCATTGTGTGAGAACCATGCGCAAATCTGCTGATCCTTGGAGACGGAGAAGATGATGTCGCCATCGAGATTATAGCTATTTCCGGCGCGGAGAGGACACAGTCAGTATAAAAAAGAGCTGGAATAAACGAAGACCCCAATTTGAGAGTAAGTTTTTTTCTATTCGCCGAATGTCTTCCGCTAGGGTTGATGGCCACGCGGTCGTGGCTGGGCGGGAAAAGGGTCAATTCGAAGATGACTCGAACGAGGGGAATGTGGGAAGCAAGCAAGCGCGGAACTTTGTCGTACCGAATTTGGGTGAGCGCACGCTCGTGCCCAGAGAGGAGAATAGGTCTCATATTGGGGGGCGATTTCGCTGTGGTGTTTCTTGCTCTTGCTGTTCCCAACTCTTGGAGAATTCGATAAGGCCGCAGCGGAATGAAGGGACGGGATGGGATGGAGAAAAATAGTGCCGAGAGGAGTAGTATGGGCCAGCTGGATGCTAGACGTTTAGATGACTTGACGCAGTGGGCGGGTGGGCTTCTTTGAATTTTTGGCGATTGTGCGTTTTGGTGGGGCGCGACATCGTGACGGGGGAGGAGCGGGGAGTCGATCAGAATTGGTACGTGCCGCTCTAGCCAGATTGGGGAGAATCCAGGCGCTCAGCACACACAATGCTGGCATGCTGGCACAGGCCTCGGAAAGATGGTATGGATTTTGCACAACCTTGACACAAAGCCATTCAAACATGCATACATACATACATATGTATGTACATACTTACACCCACTCGACCAGCCAAGACGTTCAAACGACTCTACAGCATTGGAAACTTGGGAGTCATTCGTCAATGATGGACATGGAACGCAACGCTTGCCAAAGCAACCATCACAGTGCAGACTCGTATTCTATACGACGTGGGATTGCCATCAGCAGATCGTTTCTTCTCCAATTCTTCCAACAGCTAAATAGAGACTTCGAAGATGATCTCCTTTGGCCGTCAGCTAACAGTCTCGAACGAAAATCTTTACTAGATTGACGCGTCGGGCGTATCATCCACTTTTCCATCAACGTGATCAATGATATCCGTTTGCTCTGATTGGCGACGTGCCACCCAGCTCTTCTAGATCAACAGAGGTGATGGTACGGAGGATGGCCACATTCTCCGGAAAACTTGTGGTTTCACGACCGCCACTCTAGTGTCGGTCTTTGCTCTTCCGAGTAATGGATCTCGTAAAATGGTCAAGCGGAGAAAATTGACGCAGATGTGACGCATGTTTCTCCATCTCCATCTGTATCTGTCTCTGTATCCGCAGATCTTTGTATCGAATGTAACGGTATAAGGCATCACCTATCCCATCAGACTAAAAAGCCCGGCCCAAGGCGGTCCGCTCGTTCAATTCTCATACTCTTCACTCTACTCAGTTGTTCAGGACAAAGGGTCCCTAGCTTTTTACCGAGACAGTGCTTGGTCGATACTGATAACACTTTGCGCGACATGGCTGCGGAAAACGCGATCTCACCAGCTTTCCTAACGTTGCCTCTGACAATTTGGACATTGTTGACGACTTTGGTACTTTTATTTGTAGCCTATGGCTATAGAAAACTGCAACCGAGGCCTTTTCCAGGGATCCCATACAACAAAGATATTGGCATCCTTGGTGACATACCGGCACTTCTAAAGGCCAGGAAAGCTGGCTGCATACGACCCTGGTTATGGGGTGTAGCAAAGAGACATAAGTCACCGATCACTCAAGTGTTATTACTGCCATTTACGAAGCCATTGGTTATAGTGTCGGACTATCAGGAATCATACGATATCATGTGTCGACGAACAAAGGAGTTTGACCGTGCGCGGCTCAACGTTGCCGAGTTTATACCTTTCGTACCTGAGCACCATGTTGTCATGATGTCATCTGATCCTAGATTCAGGGCAAACAGAGAACTTGTGAAAGGACTCATGTCACCAAGAATCCTATCTGATGCGTTTGTCCCCGTCATCTATGAAAAGGCCAGGCACTTGATTGACCTGTGGAAGGTGAAGATGGACGCGGCCGAGGGACGCCCCTTTTCTGCTATTCGAGACCTGCAGGAACTGGCCATGGAGATAACCTTGGCATTGGTTTTGGGTGTCGACGACGGGAGGAAAACTACGCAGCGTCACCAGGAGTTTCTTACATCAAAAGGATCATCAGCAGTTTGTGACCACTCGGCGGATATTGCTTGCTTTGCTCGTCCACAGTTGACGCCAGAGGTAGAAGCTTTGGCCATGATGACAAAGTTCTTGCAGTTTGCGATTACATGCATTGCACCGCACCTGCAAGTCTGGATTCTGAAGAAAACAAGGTGGAGAAAGTATTTTCAGAGAAAGGAGAAATTGTTATCGGATGAGATCAACAAGTCAGTCAAGAGGTTGTCTACGGCGGGTTGCGATAGCTCCGACTGCAAAACAGTCATCGACCATATTCTTATGAGGGAAGCTACGTTGGCCAAGAAGACAGAAAGTAGACCAAACTTTCACAAACCTAGCATCAGGGATGAGGTACGCAAAGGAGCCGCATTATCATTCGCATTGGTTGGGGATCTTTTTTTCGCGCGCGTATCGAGAGAGAGGTGACAATATCGCTAACTCGACCTCTTTCCTCAGCTCTTTGGCTTTGTCATTGCCGGCTCAGATACGGTTTCTACCACAATGAGCTGGACAGTCAAGTACCTAGCTGATAACCAGATGGTCCAGGCCAAGCTTCGAAGGCAGCTACGCGGCTCATACAAGGAAGCTCACGATAGCAAACGCCAGCCTGACGCCTCCGAGATCCTTCACGTCTCCGCACCATATCTTGATGCATTTATAGAAGAATCACTCCGATACGCGAAAGCAGTTCCCATCCTAGTGCGAGAAGCTATAGTCGACACGGAAATTCTCGGACATCATATCCCCAAGGGTACTTCCATTTTTATGATAGCTGGGGGCGCGTCTGTAACGGAACCCACCATGCCAATTGCACACGAAGCACGTAGTCCCTCTAGCCAAGTCCACGGCCCGCGTGTGCCTCGCTGGGACGATGACGACATCACGCAGTTCAAGCCAGAGAGATGGCTCAAGACGAGCAGCAACAGCAGCACAACCAGGACTGCCGCTGGAGAATTCGACAATGTGGAATTCGACCCCAACGCAGGGCCGACACTCGCTTTTGGTGCAGGACCCCGAGGATGCTTCGGAAAACGCCTAGGCTATCTGGAAATGAGGATCATGATCGCGTTGCTCGTGTGGAACTTTAGCTTTGAGCAGTGCGCGGCGCATCTCAGCACCCATGCCGAGTATGACGAGTTTACGTGCGTGCCCACCCACTGCTACGTGAAGCTTGAGGGGGTAGAGTAAATAAAATGCGGAAGAAGAAGAAAAATACATATTCTATTGTATAATTCTAATGGCACATGAAAAACAACAAAAACAATGAGCGAAACCCCCCCCCCTGGTTCCCCCCAAACCTTGAAACCAAGCAACGTGTAGTGGGTGAAGAAGAGTAACCACGAATATCGAAAGACGAGCTTCATCCGCGCGCCTAGCATAAATACGTTTAAACACACACATGACACCTTCATGAAAGCTCACATCATAGACAAACGCTCCAGCACCAACGGACCCCCCCGGTGGCACCAAATCAGCCGCAAGGTCCGCATCACCCACCCATTCAACCTCAGTGGTCTAGACCCTGCACGGTGTTCAATAATCCCTTCAGCCTCACGCATGCATGGTTCATGCTTTTTTTTTTTTTT
>SRPU01000594.1:0-16274 GCA_018360185.1 Claviceps lovelessii | reverse complement strand
GGAGAGAGAGACGAAAAGTTGAAAAAAAAAAAAAAAAAAAAAAAAAAAAAAAAAAAAAAAAAAAAAAAAAAAAAAAAAAAAAAAAAAAAAAAGGAACAGAAAAAAAACAAAAACAAAAAAACTAATCGCCATCTACTGCAGTGCGACAACTACTGGATCTTTTAAGCCAGATTCCCAACAGCACCGACATTGAAGTGTACATCACCAAGGACTGCATCGAATGGGCCACGGCCGAACGTCGCGCCTTTCAGCGCCAGGACCTCGAGGTCCGCCTTGTCGCCCTTCACATGACCAAGCAAGCATACTACGAAGCGCTCACTCTCATCAACGGCCTCCTGCGTGAGCTCAAGCGTCTCGACGACAAGCTGCGACTGGTGGAGGTTCAGCTTCTGGAATCAAGAGTCTACCACGCCCTGGGCAATATCCCCAAGGCTCGCGCGGCGTTGACAACGTCGCGTACCAGCGCCGCGAGCGTCTATACTCCGCCGATGCTGCAAGCCAATCTCGACATGCAGAGTGGAATGCTCCATGCCGAGGACAAGGACTTCAATACGGCCTTTTCCTACTTCATCGAGGCGTTGGACGGCTACCATAATCTGGACGAGAGCACCAAGGCCCAGGCGGCGCTGCAGTACATGCTTCTGTGCAAGATCATGCTCAATCTTGCCGACGACGTCAACCAGCTCATGACCTCGAAGCAAGCCGTCAAGTATGCGGGCAAAAACCTCGAGGCCATGAAGGCCATTGCCAGAGCCCACTCCAACCGGTCTCTGGAGGAATACGAGCGCGCGCTCTCAGCCTACCGGTATGAGCTGGGCAGCGACGCCTTTATCCGCAACCACCTTCGTCGGCTGTACGACGCCATGTTGGAGCAGAATCTCATCAAGGTCATTGAGCCGTTTTCCCGCGTCGAAATCGACCACATTGCCAAGATGGTCGGTCTCGACACCCAGCAGGTGGAGAGGAAGTTGTCGCAGATGATCCTCGACAAGGTCATTATCGGTGTGCTGGACCAAGGTGCAGGATGCCTCATCATTTACGACGAGACACACCGCGATGAGTCGTATGATGCGGCACTAGCAACAATTGAAAAGCTGAGCAACGTAGTGGACGTGCTGTACACGAACCAGGCGAGTATGCTAGAATAAGATGGTGGGGGGGTTGTGTTTACTGGAACGGAGCAGTTTCGTTGAATGGAGTGTATGTACTGTATGAAAGTGTTGTAGATGTGGCATCAACTACGAAGAAGTTGTCTTTTTATTTGCAACACTTTGAATGGCATGGTGAATGTGGCATAATGGCCTTTCGCTAGTAATGACCCTTGTCAACATGCACTACCACTTGAACGTCCATCCACAACAAAAAGCAATCATGAATCATGAATCATGAATCAATCTTTGATCATCAATCAAATGACCCGATCAATCAATCAAATCAATTCATCATCAGCATAACACTGCCAACGCAATGTCCACAATGCAAGTGTATAGGACCCAACGCCCTCAAAAAAATATAGACAAAAAGACCGACAAAAAAAAAAAAAAAAAAAAAAAAAAGAAAAAAACATCAAAGTGCTGCTCATACCCAAAAAGGATACACAAATCTCGCATTCCTCTTTTTGGTGGACCAAGACAAACCTGCTGCCGAATAAATTTCCAATATAGAGACGGAATTTGCTGAAACTTTTTGCAACAATTTCCAGGAAAAGAGACTCGATCTCCTGAAAACTTGCTGCAGCTTTTCAATGTCATCGTGACGTCGTGGCTGTTACATTCTGCCCCAGCACACGTCAATGAAACATGACCGCCCTCTTCTGCCTCCTCTTCTGCTCCCCGAGAATGAGCGCAAACAGCCTCTTGGCCAGGATGGCCTCGTCCCAGCCCCCGACGTGGGCTTTAAAGGCATCGACACAGTCTAGGTGCCATCGCTGCAGGGTCATGCTCTTGCCGTGGCTTTTGACCGTCTTGCCGAGATAGTGGTCTGCGTGACGGGTGTAGGGGATGGGGAAGGGGTGCTTGCGGCGGAGCTGGAGGAGGTGGTCGAGGAGGAGCCAGTGGCGGCGGGACCAGGTGGTTTGGGAGAGACGTTGGAGAGGCGGTTGCTTTGGAAGGGGGGGCGCGTCTTGCATGGAGATGTCGTGGCTGGAGTCGTGGCTACTCGGGCTATCGTGCTGATCTGGAAAGGAGAAGGGGACTTGTTGTTGCGGTTGCTGCTGCGGCTGCTGTTGTTGACGCCGTGGTTGTTGTGGCTGAGAGAAGAGTGTCTGCGAGGAAAACTGACGATCGTGCCGCACGCGGGCCTGCTCGGCAGGAGACAGCACGCTGCTCGTAAAATCAACCACTCGGCCAGGAGTATGAGGTTTCAGCGGCGACCGCAGCGCAGACTTGGTCGGCGAAGCGTTCTTGGGCGGCAGGGGACGCAGCAGAGGCGACCGCTGGTACAAGTCCGAGGATGCTTCGCTGGCGTCGGACGTCTGCTGAGTCCAGCGTTGAATGTCCGCCCGAGAGAGCTGCATGCGCGGAGGAGTCACGGCTGCGGAGCGGGTGGAAGACGGCTGGAACACGGAGTGGCTCGTTTGACGGGGCCGAGGCGTGAAGTTTTGTTTCTGCGCAATGGTTGGCGCGGAGGGCATCTCGGGTGTGGCTGGAGATGAGCTTCTTTCGTCTGCTTCGGAAGGGGACTGCTGTTGCTGCGGCGGCGGCGGCGGCAACTCGTCTTCTTCTTCTTCTCTCTCCTCTTCTCCCTCTAATTCATCGTCCTCTTGTTCCTCGTCCTCCCTGCCTCTCTCCTCGTCCTCGTCCTCGTCCTCGTCCTCTTCTTCTTGCTGCCCAGCCGCTTGTCTTTCAAAAACAGGAGACACTGACGCACTTCCCACACTCGCGTCATCATCATTAAGAACCGCCTTTTGCAAAAATACCTGCGGAAACATGGAGCTCGTGGGAACCACACGAGGCGCCTCTGCAGCCATGGACATTGGCGCCGCGGGAACAGGCGACACTAACGCAGCTTGTCTCGTCTTTGTCTGCGCCGGCCTCGAAGCCAGCATACCAGGGACCGCGGCAGGAGAGGAAAAGAAGGAAGACAGGTCAAATCGCTTCTTGTCCTTGACGGCCGACGCGGGTGCTTGGGCAGCTTTCTTGGCTTCTTCTTCTTCTTCCTCTTGCTGTCTTTGGGCGAGGAGGGAGTACTCGTCTGGCTCGCTGGACTGGGTAGCAGCAGCAGCCTCGGCAGCAGCAGCCTGGTCGTCTGGCAGGACACTTGGCTCTTCCGAGACATGGGATAGGTCGGGCACCAGTTGTGAAATCATTCGGGAAACGGCAGGTCGATGGATGCTCTTCTTTGTCCATGGACTCGGACGTCGGTTGCTCGTGGGGACGCGTTTGCCAAAGGATTGTCCGAGTTGTCGTTGTCGTTGCCGTGCCGGTACAGGAGTCTCTCGCTGGGCCTCCAATTCCCAAATGTCTGTCTCATCATCTCGTATGTCCTCGACGACTTTCGCCTCCTCATGCGCCGTAGAGCTTGCCTCCTGCGGCGGCGCCTCTACAGCCTCGTGAGCATGGACGGATACTGGTGGAAAGGTCTCCTGCTCTGGCAGTCGGGCGGCCTCTCGCAACGAATTATCGCCTCGCAGCCTCGGACTGATGGGGCCTTCTCTCGCCACCCAGCTCATGGCCCCTTCGCTCGGCGGCGTGACGCGCATTGAACTCGCACGAGACTCGTGTGAAGGACTTCTTGTCCGGTCGGGAGGCGGCTCGACGCTGCGCCGCACAGGCCGCGGAAGAACGTTTTGCGCGGCCGCCGCCGCCGTCCTAGGATTAGGATGAAAATTTGGAGCCTCTTGCTGGGCCGGGTGAGCGGCCATCCGTGGTAGTCGAGGACTCTGGCTCAACCGATGACTACCAGACTGGCCGTCCCGCGACCCGTTCCATGAATCCTTGCTTGCCGATCGCCTGAATGGGCTTCCGAGCTGCTTGTCACCGCCTTCGGGTGATGGTGGATCTGACGTGATGTTCTGGAGCACTTGTCCTGCTCGAACAATGGCAGTCAAGTGTGGCCGCGCTGTTTTAGTCTGCGACGTGTCCTGTTGGAGCGACTGAGGTTTTTGCAGTGGCGACGAGACCTGATGAGGAGGAGTCGCGTCAAAGGATGGTCGACTCATCTCAGCCGGTGCCGACTGTTGCGGTTCAGCCTTTGGTTCAGGCTCCGGTTCAGGTCCCGATTCAGATTCTGGTTCCGATTCAGGCTCCGGCTCCGGCTCCGGTTCAGATTCCGGTTCAGATTCCGGTTCAGGCTCCGGCTCCGGTTCAGATTCCAATTCGGGCTCCAGCACAGGCTCCGACTCTACCTCGGCCGGAAGCTCCTCTTCGACGAAATCATCATAAACACGTGCTTCTCCCTTGCCTTCTCTGTCATCTTCCCTGTCATCTTCCCTGTCCTCTTCCACTCGACCCATCCTATGTTCTTCCACTTCCTCCTCCTCAGAATCCAAATCATCTTCCATTTCTTCATCCTCCACCTCTCCACTCTCCACGTCGTCACCCGTCACCTCCTCAATCTCAAGTTCCTCTCGCCTTTGAACAGCAACCGCCGGAGCAGCATCTCCCACACGGCCAGGATATCTCGGCGAGGAGGCGAATCGAGAAGGAGACCGTGTGATTGAAGACGCGGCATGTTCAGCAGCAGCGAAGCGGGCGTCGAAGCTAAATCGACCGGGCGACCTGGGCGACCACCTCATCCTGGACGATGATCGCGAGCTGAGATGCGATTTGTAAGGACTCCGGTCAGATGCTTCCAGGTCAGCTTGCGGAGGCGTGTCGTCTGGCGTGGGCAATCGTGTTTGGTCCGACGCCGCTGCCGGTGCTGCTGTCGCTGCCGTGCTGGCAATTGAGGATGCTACCATGGCGCGCTGCTCTTCTGCTTGAATGGCTGCTTCCATGGCTTCTGCCATTTCCTTGTCAACTGGGTCGTCTTCGTCGTAGACGTTGCTGTCCATCTGCGCCTGTTCTTCATATTCTCCGGGCTGGACCATCGGTTCTGCCGTGTGTGTGGACATGACGTTGACATTCCCGTCGTTTGTCGTCATTTCTTCGTCGTGTTGCTCACTTTCTTGCTCTTGATTGCCGACTACATGGACGTTTTGTGGTGCCGCATCTTGTTCAACATCTTCCATTTCCAGTTCTTGTCCATGTCCTTGCTGTTGCTGTTGCTGTTGCTCTTGTGAAATGTCGTATCGCTCTCGGGCCTCGTATCCTGCCAAGTCTTCTCCAGCATCCTCCATTTCTTCTTCATGCTCCTGCTCCTGCTCCTGCTCCTGCTCCTGCTCCTGCTGCATGTCGTGCCGCTCTTGGACCTCAGACTCTGCCATATTTCCTCCAGCGTCCTCCATCTCTTCAGCGTCCCTCATTTCCTCTTCCTGCCCTCGCTCTTGTTGATTGTCGTATCGCCCGTGAACCCCGTATTCTGCCTCATCTTCACCCACATCCTCAACAGCCGCCGCGTCCTCCATTTCTACTTCTTCATCATCTTCTCGCTCTCGCTCTTGCTCATCGTTATATCCTCGTCGGATACTATAAGCCGCCATGTCTTCTGCTGCATCCTCAACGGGCGTTTCTTCGTCTTCTAATCCTTGTCGAGAGTCCTCAGCAACATCGTGTTCATCTTGTTCAAAGTCTTGTCGGCGGGTACCTGCAGAGACGCCAATTGTGTCCTCACCGGCTTCAGAATCTCTTTGGCGGCCGCGCGCTTCAGTCTCGTCCTCCACGTCGGCCACGAAAAGGCTGGGCTCTGCTGCATACGCTTCGGCCTCTGTTGCGGGGCGAGCTTCATTTTCTTCTTCTTCTTGTTCTTCGGGAGGATTGTCGTCGTCTTCATTGATGCCAAGTCCCTCCAAGTTATGGCTGGGCTGTTCAACCGATGTCACGTTGATATCCACAACATCTAGTCCATTTCGCTCGGTGACTGGCATGACGCGTTCTTGCTGTTGATTCTGCCCGTTCTGTTCTTCCCGAAGAACCTGGGCAGCAAGGTGAATGAGCTCGTGGTCGTTAGCATCTGCGTCTTCTTGGTGCGTCTGTTCAGGCACAAGCCGCTCCTCTGGTGCCTTTATTTCTCCTTCTCCTTCTTGTTCCTCCTCCTCATCCTCCTTCTCCTCCTCCTCTCCCACAGACACGTCCTTATGCTGCGACTGTCCCCATTTTTCAGCGGCCATGCCATCATCGTTTTGTACCTCCTCCATCTGAGCGTGGTCAGCTTCGTCTTCCATGGCATTGTAGGACGTATTCACTAAAGGTCGTCGAGGCGTTGCTGCCGTCAGCACAGCATCAGGAATCTCAGAGAAAGAATCCTCATAAGAATTCGCTTGCCCTTCCTCCGGGTACCCTGCATTTTCAACATGTTGATGAGACTGCGACGGCTGAGGAATCCCCAGCGCAGTATGGGCTACCCCCGAAACCGCAGTAGACTCTTCTACTTGCATCGCGCTGTATTTCAAGACGCGATGCCTAAGGGGTGATGGATTCGCAGACTTGCGTGGACTGCGCGACCAGTATGGACTTGGACGCGAAATGGACGACGAGGATTGTGGTTGTGCAAGTGCAAGATCTCTGCTCGGAGAAGGCAGCTGCTGTTCCGGAGGCATGTCCGGTAGTTGCCCTAGTTGCCCATCCTTTTCTTGTTGTTCTTGTTGTTCTTGTCGCACTTGTTGCTCTTCGTCTTGCACAACAGACTCCCCGGGCTGAGAGACAGTGAATGGATTAGGCGGATGAACTGCATCCGCTTCGTCTCCCTCGAGTTCGCCTCCGTCACCGCCTTGCCTGAGAGACTCGAGCGTCTTGTTGATGATGAGACTAGTCTCCTCTCCCAGCTCATCATGTGCTCCTATTGAATGCACGGAGCTGTCAAAATTTGGGTGTAGAGACTGTATCGATTCCATGAATATCATGCTAAAGTCCTCGCCCTGTGCAATGGTGTCATATGCTGAGGGTGCCATTGCCATTGTGGCGGGCGGCTCATCATCCCGCAGGAGCTCATCTATGGACGACCGATCACTTCCGCCCGCCCCCAGATCACCGTAGCCATAGTCGTTGTGATTGTCGTCGTCGTCGTCGTCGTCGTCGTCGTCGTCGTCGTTGTCGTTGTCGTTGTCGTTGTAGCCACCCGATTGTGAGGCATCATCGTCTTGCTGTCTGGCATATTGCGGGAGAAGGTGAGTTGCGCCGAAACGAGGCGAGAGCTGCGTTATGTCATCCTGCATCCGAGGCACGGCTTGTACGGCTTTCGGCGTAGGATCCTCCGGCATAGACGTAATCCAGACATCCGAACCTTGGTCTGCTGAAACACCAGTGGCCGGAGACGGAGACGAAGGCGCCACGCCCGCTGAAGCTGGGGATGGAGACAGTTGAGGCGTATCGGCCGATGCAACGTCATCTGGCGAGTCTGACGGAGCCCTGACAAGGTCTACCTCGTCATCGCTAGTGACTGGAGGCAGCTGTGTAGTGTCGAGGCTGATGTCGCCCACTTCGTCTGCGAGCTCGAGTATTTCGTCCGGCGCAAGAGCCTGCCGTCTCCGCCTGCCCCGTCTCGCTGTGGATGCTCGTGGCGTGATGTCCAACCTGGCTTGCGTTGAGATGGCAGCGCCCGGGGTCTTCCGCGCGCGGACATTTCGTTTTGATGGAGGTGTCGCCTGTAATCTAGGCTCGGATGATGCCTCTTCCTGCTCTCGGCTCGCCATCGTTCTCGCCCGACGAGGCGTCCGCTTGACGGGCGACCCTGCGCGCCTCTTCGTCCCTGCGCCAGGCATGGGGGTTCCATTTGTCTTTCGTGGACGACCGCGCGACTTGGGAGTTATCCCGTCATCTGGTTCCTCCTCTATTGACTCGCGCAGAGGGACGGTCGTAGTGGTCGTTTGGCGTCTCAATCGGCGCGCGACCGTTGGGGAGGCCGTGGAGGCCGGGGAGGTCGGACGGGGTGACTGGAATAACTTGCGCCGCGCGCTGCTGCTGCCAACCGAGTTGTTGTCTCCATACAACTGAGAGGGGACGAACATTTGCCTCTGCGGCGAGGCGGCGAGAGAAAGAGCAAGGAAACGCTGGGACGATTGACTGCGAGTAAGGCGACGAGTAACCGATGAGGGGGGTTGCGAAGCCGAGTCTGCCATGGTCAGATCGTTGAGAGGATCCGGCGACGACATGGTCAGGCCCGCAGCCGCAGTGACGGAATTGGCCAGTCGGCGCGTGAATGCGTTTGGGTCCTTTTGATTGCGCTTTTTTTTTTCTTCTTTTTTTTTCTGTTTTGCTTTTGGTGTCTTCTTTTCGCGTCTCTGGTTTGACTCAAATGACGCGCTCGGGTTCCATCGGGATTGTTGTTGAGTGGTGGCTGTCGATGGGCTGTGGCACGGGAATGTGAAAGAGAAGAGAGTGGCACGAATGTGAAGAAAGGTGAGATGCAAGAATGCAAGAACAGAACAACAACCAATCACCGTTGCGCATGGGCTGTCTCGGCGCGCGGCGTGGATGGAGGAGACGTCTTGCCAATTGTGTTTACTTGGGACCCTGTCTGGACTAGCGCCAGCCGGGGTCAGTCTCGCTGGCCCATCATGATTTCGCATTTATGGTTGTTCCGTGTTCCGGAGGGCCCCACTCCTCAGGTCCTAGGTACCTAGGTAGGTAGCGTTGCTGGTCACATGTCAAGCTCAAGCAAGTTCGGTGGGCGGCAGTCACAGGCAAGCTGAGCTCGGCGAACAGCTGGTCCTCACAGAGAGCTGACCAGAATGAGCAAGTGGGACTGTTGGCTCCTTCTTCGCGCCGTGTGGGAGCCGCATTCCCGCCCTTCGGCATCATTGATCAACGCCCGATAAATTCGTGTGTCGTCTACCTCGGCTCATCACCAGGGGGGGGGGCCGAGATTGGTTTGCCAGTCTACAAGTGGCAGTCGAGCACTGACAGAACATTGCGTTTGCTTTTCTCGATCTCGCCGTGGCCCTGGCAGATCCGTATTCTTCCTCAATGCCGCCATAAATCCCAGTTCTTCCCATCACATTCATCCATTGCACCGTAATTTTCCATCCACGCTCCCACAATGGCTGCAAAGACTCCCATCCCACAAAACGACAATGTTGCCCACGCCCTTGCCGGCGCAGGCGGCGGTATTTTATCCATGGTGTTGACGTACGGAAAGCCCAAGAACCCATCCATATCTCCTTGATTTTGAAACGCGAAATGAACCGATCAAAAAAAAAAAAAAAAAAAAAAAAGTGTGTGAGAGAGACAAACACATTCACATGCAGAGAGAGAGAGAGAGAGAGGGGAGGGGGAAACACGCGCATCTTGCTCACTTCCAACCACAGATATCCTCTCATCACGCTCTCCACCCGCGCCCAAGTCGAGTCCAAAAAAGCCGAGACCAAATTCATCCACGCCGTCCAGAGAATCGTCGCCCGCGAGGGCATCCCCGGCCTGTACTCGGGCATCAACTCGGCCCTCTTCGGCATCAGCGTCACCAACTTTGTCTACTACTACTGGTACGAGTGGACGCGGGCCTTCTTCGAAAAGGCCGCCGCGGCCGCCGGTCGCGCCAACAGGAAGCTCACCACCGTCGAGTCCATGATTGCCGGCGCCATTGCTGGATCCGCCACCGTCATCATCACCAACCCCATCTGGGTCGTCAACACCCGCGTCACCACCCGCCAGAAGCACTCCGAGGCTGATCTCGAGGCCGGCAAGCCCGCCGCGACGCCCACCACCATGGGCACCCTCATGTCGCTTCTCAGGAAGGAAGGGCCCCTGGCGCTCTTCTCTGGCGTCCTGCCGGCGTTGGTCCTGGTCATTAACCCCATTCTTCAGTATACGCTCTTTGAGCAGATGAAGAATGCCGTGGAGAAGAGGAGGAAAGTCACCCCTACCGTGGCTTTTTTTCTCGGCGCACTCGGCAAGCTCTTTGCCACGTCGGTCACGTATCCTTACATTACCGTCAAGAGCCAGATGCACGTTGCCGGCAGCCACAGCAGCAAAAAGGAGGGCATGAGCGCGACGCTCAACAGAGTGATTCGCGAGGAGGGCTACGCCGGTCTTTATAAGGGTATGTTATATCCATCCCCCGCCCCCTTTCCCTTTCTCTGTCTCTCTTTTTATTCTTCTCCTTTTTACTCCCCTTCCTCTATAACAGTACTAACCACCCTAATAGGCATCGGCCCCAAAGTTTCCCAGAGCGTCCTAACCGCCGCCCTCTTATTCGCCTTCAAGGACGTTCTCTACGAGCAGACTGTCCGTCTTCGGATGGGCCGCAAAGCCGTCTAGGTCTCATGCTCAGCCACCACCACACTGAACCTCTGCATTCAGCAACTGGAGTACCAAGGCAGGCGCACTCCCCGCACGCCACGTACGCGCAATGTGCCAAATACACCAAGCAGGAATGCGCCAAACATATTTTCCTACAAGCGCAGACTTTTGTATGACACGAAAGAGTCACGAAATGAGTGGGTGTGATGGAATGGGGTAATATAAATTATAAACGTTATGTGCAGGATGATCATGCCGTGGTTTTTATTTAATTTTTGTTCATGTCATTTTTCCTTTCATCTTTGTCTTGTCCGTCTTTTTTTTTTTTTTTTCTTCCCTCTCTTACATAGATATGATCAACGTTGATGAAATAGGACAAATGTGTATAACAGAGCTATGAAATAGCTGCTCATGATCAATTTTGTTTCGATTTGCACCCCTCATTTCCAAAACTACATGCTCGCCGAGTCCGGGAGTCAACCTTCCTTTCCACAGTCCCTGGATGTATTCGAAACGGGCACTATCCGCGGAACAATCCACCACTCATGGTACGCCTTCTCTGGGGTGGGTATCTCGGCGGTCAAGACTGCCAGCGCAGTTGCAGCTGCAGCTTCATCTTCCTCTTCACCTGTCCCCGTCTTTCGCAACGTCTTTTGCAGCGTCGACACGGCCACTCCCGTCGCAATACACGACTTGAGTGCGCCTTTTGCGCTGCCGATCCACCGCCCGTGGGAGCCGACGGAGAAGGAATCCTCTGCGGAGAGCTTGCTCAGCGCTTCGAAGCCCCTCTTTGCGCTTGTGACGGCTCGGTCGGCATATTCGAGAAGCTCTGCGGTACTCGAGCCGGGTTGTTTCGTTCCGTGCGTGTAGTCCTCAAAGGTCGGCAAGGTGGGTAATCCTATGGGGGAAAAGGGCTTCATGCGCAAATCGTAGCGTAGCTGATCGTTGCTGTACGGTCTCGGCGGGCCCTGGATGAGGTTGTGCCGTTGGAGCACGGCATACAGGCAGCGGAGCGCGTCGGACAATTCCCACGTGGTGGCTGCGTCGAGCAGAGATAGCCGCGTGAAGGCGAGGGAGCGCTGCAGCTGCTGCTCGGCGGTGCGGGGGTGCATAGAAGGCTGGCTGTGAGGATGTGTGGCCTGTCGGACGACAAAGGTCTTGATGCGCTCCACGTGCTGGAGCCGTATTTTGGCCAGATGGTTGAGGTACCAGTACATGCCTGCCATTTCGTCGACCTGGTAGATTTGGAGTTCGAATCCGAGCTGAACAATGGCTTCCATTTGGCGTAATTTGTACAGATATGTCCACGATGACAGCGGGAGGGAGAACGTTTCGATGGGGTGGCTTTCTGAGGATGACGGTTGCAACATGGGCTGTTCTTTGGTCACAATCTGCAGGAACTGGTCAAGGTCTTCGGCATCGACTTGGAGGGCTTCCCAGTCACGTATCAAGTGGCACAGGGTCCGACGCACTCGGCTGCGGTTTTGGCAGGCCGTGCGGAAGATGTCGAGAAAAGGTTGGGCGGCTCGTTGACGGAAGAGGTCCATTTGCTGGGACATTTCAAAACGGGGATCCTGGGTTGCTTCGATTTCGTCGTTGTCTCGGTCAAGGAGCGGGTGTGCAGGGAGGGTAATGATGGAGAGATTGTCGTCAATGAGCTGTCGAAATGACATGGATCCAAGAATCTCCATGGCATTGAAGAGGAATGTTTGGAGGAGGGTCCGAATGTACACCATCGGTTGAGGCTTTTTAGACTGGAACATCTGGACGAATGTCTGGTTTGAATGAGGCAAGGAAAATGTCAACAACCAAGCAAGATGGCGAGAGCATGCGTGGTTGGTCAAAAAAAAAAAAAAAAAAAGACAGAGGAAATGGATGGATTGTCGTACCTGCAGACACTGCGAGTCTGTATAGTCCAAGACGCCAATGACTTCCGAGCCATCGCTAAACAGGCGCGATAAATGGCCAAAGGCATCGTCAAATTCGAGCTGGACAATAGGCCGTGGGGGCATCGTGCTTGCCAGCTTTCGCTGCAGTTTCATGCTGAAGGCGTCGTCGACCGGTGTTCCCAGAGAATGAGTCGTGCTTATGCGCGGAAGAATCTGCAACGCCTTGTCCCAAGGGGCCTTGGCTATGGACGGTTCCTTCATGGACTGGGGGGATGCCGTGGCGGTCAAAAAGACACTCCGCAGGTCCAGACGGCTGACGAGTGCATCAGCAACATCATCAGGTATAGATGAGCCCTTGAGAGAAAGCACAAGCTCTACCGCGTCACTGAGCACATCTTGCACGTGTTTCGTGGGCAAGTTTGTTAGCAACGTGCGGTTATATGTGTTTGGGACAAAGTCTTCCTCCTAAAAAAAAAGATGGACCAAAGAGAGATAGAAAAAAAAAAAAGAAAAACGAGGCATGTTAGTGTGTCTGAACATCCCCATCTCGGTACTTTGCATGGAAACCAAGGAAAACCAACCTCGTAGAAGTGCTCGGCCTTGATACGTTCATTTACATAACTACACGCTTTGATCATTCCCAAGATGTATGCTCGCAGGACTTGTAGCATTGGCTGATCAGCAGCAGCCTCTGTGCCTTGATGATGCACAAAGTGGGCTTGTTTAGTGCTGGCTGGCTCATTCATGAGGAGAGCTTCGACGTAGACACTGGTGAATATTGTCTGCGACAGGGGGTAACCAACATGCCAGGACATCTAGGGAGAATTAGCTCGATTGATAATTTTTTTTTTTTTGGATATTCTTTTTTTTCTTTTTTCGGTCTTGGTATGACAAGCCAGAATCCAAGACGCATCGTCATCGTCAAGCCTCGAATGTTCCGTCACACTCACCTCGTGACAAATCAGTTGGTCCATGATGCCCAGGACCTCCTCCGGCTGCAACGATCGTGACACATCGTACAGCACGTCAAGCTCCTCCCCGGGCTGGACGCATCCACTGTCCATTTTGGGGTCCATAATCTATGCATTCCTTCAGTCAAAGAGCTCCAACTTGGAACACACAACACACGTCCTCACACAAGACCAACCTCGAGAGCGGCGACCGAGTCCAAGAGCGTGAAGTAGTCATCTTTGACCACCTCTCCTAGCTCCAAAGCTAAATCCAAGGAGTCAGCGTGACTGGTTTTGTCTGGGCTGCCTTTTTTTTTTTTTTTTTTTTAAAAAAAAACAAAAAAAACAGCAATGTCTATACAGGCACATACTTTGCACGGCATTGGCGAATTTTTCCGTGATATCACGGGTAATTATTCCCGCACTGCCTATGACGGGTGGTGGCCGCGACGACGGCGCCGGCTGGCCGTGTCCTAATGATAGCCGGGAGATTTCTGCACGCCGGGTCAGAAAACGGGGCCTCGATGAGGGTCAAGATTTGGGAGACATGATGGGTGAATCAAAAAAAGAAGAAAGATAAGAAAAAGACAGACCATCGGCAGCACCGATCCCGTAATCGGCCATGATGTGAAAACTATCTCACAGCCCCGTATGATGACATTGCCAGGGGTACAATGCTGGGCGGCGACAGCCTCAAGTTTAGTTTGTGTTGGGACTTGTCGTTGGTCGTCCGTCCGTCCGTCCGTCGCTCGTGCGATGTGTGAGGGATTGATGAGGGAGCTCGAGAGTGGCTGGAGAAGGGGGGGGGGTGCACCGGCGGGCCGACAATCCGACAATCCGACAATCCGACAATCAGGCGTGACAACGCCGCATTATCTCAGCACAGGACCATCTGTCTTTGCGCCAATACGTGCGGGAACATGATTTCGCTTCTTGCATGCATGCAGGAGCAGCAGCAGCAGCAGTTGAACTCCAGGTTTAAATTTTGCAAATCGTACAGCTTGGGTCACCGGCATCCAAACTATCCCAGACTTGACCAGCTGCACGATACACGAGTTGCTTCGCCAAGTCGAATTGATGTAGTCTAGCAGTCCATTATGATACAGCGGCACCACATGCCTTTTTTATTTATCTTTTGAATAAAGTCATTCCCAGCACGTGTTGCCCTTCTGGCGCAAATGCCGCCCACCTCGCTTCTCCTCCTCCTCCTCCTCCTCCCTTCACCGTCATGTCCAACGTCCCCCGTTCGCCGTCTGACACTTATTTTCGGTGTGTTCCAGTTTCACCATTTTTAAGAGGAAGCGCTCTCGGCCATGGCGGCCTTGTTGGCCGAACCCAGGTCCTTGACCTCGCCCTGCTTGCCGTTCTTTTTTTTTTTCGCAATGTCCCGTCAGTTGATCTGTATGCGCGTGCAGAGCGACATTCTCCCGGATCGAGTACGTACCGACCACTTTGCAAAACGCAAGTCCATCTCACCACGGCGCTCGGCGGCAACCCTATGCTGCTCCTTGAGGCTGCGACGAATAGCGCGGGCCGCGACGGCCAGGTATCGGTTGTAGCTGCATCCAAGAGTTAGCTGTGTCGTCCCAAGCGGACCATCCACGGAGACAAGTCTCAATTGACGTACGTCAGACCGGCGGCTTTCCAGGCAGCAGGCATTTCGGCGGTATTGACGAGCTGATGTTGATCAGGTATGGGGTTTAGAGATGGTTGACCGGCCGGCCGATTCTTCGCCAGAATTGAGCATGGCCCGCCCACACGGAGCATTGTGCCTCAGGCAGCACCACGGCTTCTAGTCACGTGATTCGCACAGCTGCCGATTTATCGACGCCGTTAAATTGTCATCAACTCTACTTGCAGCTCGCGACTCGTCCTAACGGCCTGGCCACGCTATTTTGAAATGGCTGCTGTGCGCCCTTCTTTCCCTCGATCAGACACGTCGGCCTCTGTGCTAACAACGCTCTACCCATTTTATACCACTGAAATGCCCTAGTCATTAAGTCTCTCCAAGCTGCATGGTTTCCCTCCGGGGGCCCTGCCAGGAGCTGCCTGCGACACGCTGCCGCCTCCGGCGGTGCCCTCGGAACGAATGGCTGGTTTCTTCTAGGTGACATGTCCATATCAATCTGGATCTGATTCTCTGTGGGATTGAAGAATCAATGGAACAGGAACCAGGAAGAAACGAAAAAAAAAATTAAAAAAATTTTAAGGACCCCCGGAGCAACGACATGAAACCGAGTTGCTCTCTTGCCATCAATCTCCGTCTTCAGATTTTGCCTCTTCTCTCCCCTTCCTTGCTGCTCGCTACCTCAAAGCAAAGGCCAGTCTGTCCTCAGACCCAGCTGTAGAGCTCCTTATTTAGTTGCTGGTTGCGTGCTTTTCTCGGACGTCGTGCTCACACTCAGAAATAAAGGCATGATCTGCGACACATACGTCCATTACGACTGTCGGTGCGACTATAGTCATACCGTGCTCTGTTCATCATTCACCATGTATTTTGTCTGCTATCTGCATGGCATTGCCGCGACTGCTAGGTCGGGGTACGTGAACTTCTGGATAGTCTCTTCGAGCAGCGCTGCGCACCATGGTAGAATCGATCTTGAGCCTTTCAGCAACGGCAGTTACTTGTTCGAAATATCCCAACCCTCAACGGGTTTCGCGTACGAGAGTCGCAGGTTTTGCAATTGCGTCTAACGGCGGCATCCGCCCGGACCTGCTGGATGAGAGACGGGCCGTCAGGACCAGAAAGGGATATCTGGTCAGCCTGTTGGAGAATGGTCGAGATACCAGAACAGAAACTGATGCAAGTGATGTATCGTGAGATGAATTTGTCTGCGATCTGAACATCGGCCGCAAGTGCACAAGAGCAAAGTGCTCCGTTGCCCCGTGACTCCCTGTAGGAGAGAAAGCCAGACACATTGGTTGTTGACGTTGAGGCAGCAGTTTTGGAATCAACCGCATGGCAAGGATCTGGGAGCGTACAGGATGTGGCAAGCAGGTCACTGAACGGCGGTGATTTGCGTAAAGCTTCATTCATACATGCCATTAGTCTCCGACACGAGTTTTTCCTCAGGTGATGTTGATGCAAAGAACATGAAAAATAAAAATAAAAATAAAAATAAATGAAAGGGGGGGGGGGGGGACAAAAAAACCATGGGAAC
>SRPU01000593.1:0-16293 GCA_018360185.1 Claviceps lovelessii | reverse complement strand
TGGATTCGAGCTGGCGGCTCGGATCCTTAGCGGAGCAGGAGAGGGGCACGTAAGGAGACCCATCGCACCTATAGGGCAAACCCTAAGGATATATATACTATATATATAGAGTATATATAGAGAAGGGGGATAGTAATCTTCCCTTCCCCTTTATAAATAATAATAACTTTATTAACACTAAATTACAGTAGCTATCTAGGCTAATTTCTAATAATTATTATTTATTATAATATTATTTATAATATTTATTTATATATATATAATATAATAAACCCTTAGTATTATAAATAGGTAGCCTAATTAAGTAATATATAGGACTTATACTATCTCTATAAAACTATTACTTTAATAGCGGCTTAGCTTAAAGAACTATATTACTAAGCAGCTTTAATAAATTAGGTATTCTATATAAATACCTTAATATATTCTAACTAAGTATAATTTAAATATAAACTGCTTTTAATAAGAAACCCTTATAATAAAAATAAAGCCTTATTCTAAGCTTAGTAAAGCCTTATAATATATAAGCTAAAGGCTAACTTAGACTTTATTAATACTAACTATAATAAGTAGTTTCTTATTTACTAGAACTTATTACCTAAGGTTTAGGTATAGGTTGCTTTATTCTTTAAGCTTAGTAGTAACTACTAGTATATACTTAGTTATTTTCTTAACTACTTTAATACTATATTTATAAACCCTTATTAGGAGAAATATATAATTATAAAGCTAAACTAACTAAAGTAATGCCTAAATAAGTAGTTTATTAATTTCTTTATTTACTTTAAATAAAAGCTTTACTTAGTTAAAGGTAATACCTAAGTAAATATAATAAAACTTACCTAGCTTTAAATAAAACTTAATAAGTAAATAAGAGACTACTATATAAATTATAATATTCTTTATTCTAACTATTTTATAGTAGTTATATAATATTATAGTATTGCCTTAAATATTAATTTATATTAAATTAAAAAGTATATTAAGGCATACTACTAGCCCTAGGGTAAATATAACTATAAGGGTAATATAGCTATAATAAATATTAACTTTATAGGCTTTATAGGCGCTAGATAGGGCTATAAGTCCTTTAGTAAGGCTAAGTTTAGTATAAAACCTATAGCTATTAAGGGTATAGTATATATAATATAGGTCTTAAAAAATATTATTAAATACTATAAAGCTACTTAGTAATATTTATATTATAATAGTAATAACTATTATATTAAAGGCTATGCTTAACTTCTAGCCTATTACCCTTTAAAAGGACTTAAAATTAAGGTTTTAAATGCCTTTAATAAGAAGGCCTTTAGTAATAAAAATAGTTTTAACTTAAAAAAAAATAATTCTACTATATAAGTTTTAGCAGTAAAATATATATAAATAGCAATAGCTTATACTATATTTATATTAATAATAGCTTAAATATTTATAAGGAGATAAAATATTATATAAAGAAGGCATTATTTCTCCTTCCCCTCCTTTATAATAGTTCTTAGTTTATTAATACTTAAGTAAATAGTAATTATAATAGCTATATTATTATAAGTAAAAGTATAGTTTAAAGGCTAGGCCTTTAATAAATCCCTTTAACTTAACTATATACCCTAATTACTATTATAATAGTAATAAGGTATAGCTATACTAATACCTCTTAGTAGCTATAAATTACTTATTTTATATAATTTAGGGCTAACCTAAATAGGTAGATATTCCCTATTATAGCCTATATTATTCTAGGTCTCTTATAAGACTATATCCTTAAAGCGCTATAAATAGCTTAAAATAATATTACACTATACGCTGCTAAACACCTGCTTATTATTTATATATAAGGCAGTCTATAAATTTATACCTTTAATACTTAAGATATAATATTACTAATAATTACTATAATAGGCTTAGTATATACTAGTCTAGCTTAATATATATTAAAGTTAAATAAGGTAAGTAGTATTATAGCTATAAGTTTATATAAAATTAATATTATCCTTACTTTTATAGTAGGCCTAGCACCCTTAGAGAAAGATAAAAACCTTTTTTTATTACTTAATAAGCTAGCTAACTTTAAAGACCTATTTTACTATAAGAATACTAATGCCTTACCTTTTTACTAAGGCTAGGCTAATTACTATATTTAACTATAATATAATCCTAATAGTAGTATACTAAACCTGCCTTAGGCACCCCTTTATAATATATTATAAAATTAGCTATTAGAAATATAAAAGTAAATTATAAACTTAATAAATAAAGGTTAGATTTAAGCCTTTTCCTTTTTAGTAGCTATACTAATGCTATTAGTTAAAAAGGTAAGGGATAGCTAGTATTTTTATATAAACTATAGAGTATTAAATAAGATTATAGACTAAGACTATTATTTATTATTACTTATTAAGAAGACTCTATAGTCCCTAGCTAATGCTTAGTAGTTTATAAAATTAAATATTTATACTACCTTTTATTACCTATATATAGCTAAAGAGAATAAAGCATTAATAGTATTTTAAATAAGGTTTAGCCTCTTTAAATAGCTAGTATACCCTTTTAGCTTAATAGGGGCACCTATAATATTTTAGTAATATATTAATAAAGCCTTAGGGGATACCCTAGGGGTTTATGCTATAGCCTACCTAAATAATATCCTTATTTATACTAGTAGTATATATAAAAAGCATATATAATACACTAAGGATATTCTCTTATATCTCTAATAAGCTAGCCTATACCTTAATATTAATAAGTGTACTTTTAGTGTAATAGAGGTTAAGTACCTAGGGTTTATTATCTAAGCTAGCTATATAGTATGCCTAAACCTAGCTAAGGTAGTGGCTATTTAGAAATAAAAGGCACTAATAAAGCTATAAAGGGTATATAGCTTCTTAGGCTTTATAAATTTTTATTAGGAGTTTATAGCTAACTTCTTAAACCTTACTAGGCCCCTACTTAACCTTACTAAGAAAAGCATTCTATTTATTTAATTCTCTAAGTATTAAATATCCTTCTAATGCCTTAAGGATATATTTTTATTAGCCCCTATCCTTATATAATAAAACCCTACCTTAAATATAGTAGTTAAAGCTAATATATTAAAGAAGGTGCTTAGAGGTTATCTTTTCTAATATAATATAGTAGGTATACTATAACTAGTAGCCTATTACTTAGCTAAACTTATAGCCCCTTAGTAAAACTATATAATTTATAATAAGGAGCTCCTTAGTATTATTTTATACTTTAAGGCTTAGTTTACTAAGCTTTATAGTGTCTTTAAACTATTTATAATCCTTACTAACTATAAGAATTTAAAATACTTTATAAGCCCTAAAGAAATATTAAAACGCTAGGTATACTAGGTAGAAACCCTCTCCCTCTTTAATTTCTACCTTTATTACTACCTAAGCTTTTAAGTAGTATACCTTAATATATTATTTTATTATAAATAAAATAAATTAAAGGGACTTTTATTAACCTAATCTTTACTCTACCTAGTATTTATTATATACTTATTATACCTACTTCCTACTTAGCCTATATTTATAATAAATATAAATTAAACCTAGAATATAGCTACTACTACTAACCTATAGGGGCGTAATTTCTTTATAAATACCTATCTTTAGAGCTTTTAGGACTAGGGTATATAGGCTAACCTAATATATTATATAAAGATTAAGGTAGTGTAGTCTAGAGCTTAATAATTCCTTACTAAGGTAGCTACCTATTAGTAGGTTAAAAACTATATAATTAATACTTATAATGCCTTATTATTCTATAGCTATCTTTAAGCACTATAGTATAAGCCTCTTACTACTATATTAATTTAATAAACCTATAACTTACCCTTATTAGGCTACCTAGGGAAAAATATAACCTTTTAGGCACTTTATTATAGCTACTACTAGGAGAGTATATTAATAAATATTATATATTATATATAAAACTACTATTATTATAGGGCTTATAAGAGCTAGCGCCTATATTAAGGCCTTCTCTAACCTATTCTAGCACTAAATAAATATTAGTTATAAATTTTAGTAAACTTTATAACTAATCTCTTAGGATTTAATATAAATACCCCTTAGTTTTTTATAGTTATTATAAATTACCTTTTTAAGTATATATAGCTAAAAGCTATAATAAGTATAAGCATAAAGGTATATACTTAATATTTCCTTAACTATTAGTAGTATTTTTATAGGTTTCCCTTAAGTATTATTTTAAATTAAGGCTTAGACTAAGTAAGTAGGTTTTAGTTAATACTTTACTTTCTTATTAGCACTATATAGCTTCTTTTTATATTCTACTATTTTTAAACTAATAGTAGCACTAAATATATAAACTAAAAGGTATAGGCAGTGCTTAAGGTAATAGTTTCCTTTACTTAAATAAACTAGCCTATATATTTTATAGTATATTAGCTTACTCTTAATAATTATATTTCCTTAGTTACTAGCTTTAGTATATATATAGCCTTTTATAGTTTTAATATTAACCTTATTTAGTATATACTAGCTCCTAACTAAAGCTATATATTAGCTAAGGGTTAGGTAGTTTAGTTTCTTAAATATATTAAATAAAGTATAGTACTTACTTAAGCTATTATTAACTTTACCTAATAATATTAATAGGAATTCTCTAATAAGTTATACTATTTAGTAAAGCATTATTAATTAGGGAATAAGGTATAGCTTAGCCTTTATAATATTTATACCTTTTATTTAAGTAAAAAGCTAAACTAAGTAATAGCTAAATATACTATACTTAAGGTCCTAACCCCCCTTACTATAAAACTAAATATTTTAAAAGAAATATATTCTATTTTTTATATTAATTTAATAAAATATATAATAAATAACCCCCTTTCTTTCTAAATATTATAAAACTCTTACCTAAGCCCTATATAGCTCTAAAATAATAAAATAAATAAACCCTTTAAGTATTAAGTTAAGTTTATTTTAGCTATAAAGAATACTAAAGAATATAATAAGTATTATAATATACTAATTAAATAAATAAGCTATATATAGCTTATATAAAAATTACTTAAAAACTTAAAGAATACTAAGGCTTTAGTACTATTTAAATTACACTAAAGCAATATATATTATAATAATAGTTTAATATAGGCATAATATATTCCTTAATTAACTCTATATAGTATACTATTTAATATATATTTAAATAATAATAAGCCCTATTTAGGCTCTAACCTAGCCCTAATACCCCTATACTTTAACGCTACTTATTTCCTAATAAAGTAAATAAGGGACCTAAATAAGCCTTCTTTTTCTTTTTTTTCTCTTTTTTCTTATACTACTTAATAAATATAGCTATAAAGGGTAAGTTAAGGTTAAGTAGTAAAGGTAGCTCCTAGCTTATAGTAAATAAGAAAGGGTTTATTAGCCCTAGGCTAGTTATACTCTAGGTTTAGTTAGAACTAGCTAAGGGTAGTAGTAGTAGTGTAATAAAAGGAGTAGGTAATAAACCTAAGATACTAGAATAGAGTAGTAATAATAATATACCTTTAAAGAGATTATAGAGAGAGAGTAATATATATCTAAATAAGTTCCTAAAAGGGCCTAATATAAGTTTAAAAAAGCCTTTAGAAAGAATAAATATAATTCTATAAAGATTAGTAAAAAGGGGTAGTATAAATATATATAAATATTTATTAATAGGTAAAGAAAGAGGAGTAAATATAGTAGTTTAATACACTTAAATATTAGTAAATAAATCTTAATATATAGGCATTAACTATTTAACTTAGCACTATACCTTAAATAACTAAGCATTAGTATAATTAATGCTAGTCTTTAATATATAAATAGTAGTAGAATTAATAGTAGTAGTAGGTAGGGAATGCTTAAGTATTATAATAATAGTAAACTAAAAGTATTTTAAATATATTAAGGTAGGTAGGGGAAAGAAGCTAGTAGCTACTATAGGTATAGTATACTTCTTAATAATATATAAAGTAGTTATAAATTAAGTATAAAAAGCTTTAAAAGGCTTAATTAATATAATCCTTTATCCCTTACTATTAATAGTATTATAAGTAAGGATATATAGTGCTTTTATAGCTTTACTATAGTAAATAGCTATTATTATTTTATAAGTAAGGCAGTATAAGGTAGGGCTTTAGGTAAATATAATAGTATTCTATATATATATTGTTTTTTTTTATTTATACTCTTTATAAAAGTATATTAAGCCTAGAATATATAAAAAAAGGCTATTATTAGCTATATATATAATATAGAATAGGTACTATATATTTAGATTAAAAAGGTTAATAAAGGTAAATAACTTATTCTTAAAATTATTCTTTACCTTATAATAGCCTAAAATATAGTAACTATTTAAAGGTAAAGGAAGGGGGGGAGAAGCACTAGTAGTAGTGGCTATATTTTTACTATACTTAGCTAAGTGCTTTTAAGAAAATAAATAGTAATAGGGAAGCTTACTAAAAGAATTTAATAAGGAGTAATAAAGAATTAACACTAAAAAAAAAAAAAAAGAAAAATAAAATAAAAGTAGGCTAAAGAGGAAATAGTAATAATAGGCTTCTAAATAGGAACCTAAGCATTAATAAAAGGCAGGATAAGGGAATAATATAAAACTTATATTTATAGAAACCTAAGGGCTAGATAGGATATTTATAGTTAATAGCTAGTATATAATTAGCTAGCTAATTTAAAATTATAGAATTTCTATTTTTAGGTTTATTTATTATTAATAAGCACTGTATTATAACTAGTTAGGATATAATAGTTCTGCCTATTAGATTATATTACTAATACTTTTATATTATTATTATTACTTAAATAGCTACTAGCTAGCTAATAGCTAGGGGGCAGCGTAAGTAGAGGGGCTATATAATAGATTTAAGCTAGTGGCTTAGATCCTTAGTGGAGTAGGAGAGGGGCATATAAGGAGACCTATTGCACCTATAGGGTAAACCCTAAGAATATATACACTATATATATAGAGCATATATAGAGAAGGGGGATAGTAGTCTCCCCTTCCCCTTTATAGATAATAATAACTTTATTAACACTAGATCGCAGTAGCCCTCTAGGCTAGTCCATAACATTACTTTTATTATAAGTATATTTCTAATTCTTTTATTATAATAGTGCTACTATATTACTATCTTTAATTAACTATAGCGCTAATAAAGATACTATTTATAAATAAAATTATTATACTAAAGTAAGTATTAATTCTAACCTAATATACTACTACTACTAACCTATAGTGTAGCTAGGCTAGCTAAAGAACTAGCCTTATAAAGCTTACTTAATATAAGCTAAAGATATTAAAAAATAGTGCTATTATATTAAAGGTTAGTACGTCCTTTATACCTATACTACTACTATTTCTAATTTATATAAATACTAATAGTATATACTTTAAGTATATAAAAGTAAAAAAGACTTATTTAGATATAAATACTTTACCCTTTATTTATATTAGTAGCTAGGCAGTAGCTAATTAGTATTATAACTAAACTAAAATATTACTATAGGAGATTTATAGGCTTTACTTAATTATAGTATAAGGCTATATTAGTAAGGAAAAGAAAAAGGTAAAGAAAAAGAGAGAGAAAAATACTAATAGAGAGTAAGGCTAAGGCTAGTACAAATATACTATATTTATAATAATTTATTTTAGCCATTATTTTTTATTTTTTATTTAATATAATTTATATATTAAACTATTCTATACTAACTATAATATCTTTATAGCTTTTTATTACTTCTACCTCTATACTACATTAGGTACCCTACTATACTAAGTCTTTAATTCCTTAGTTTATTATTATTATAAAGTATATATAAGCTTAAACTAAGGGATATACCTAGTTAAAATAAGCTATTTTATAAGTATAGTAGCTAATTTTTTTTTTAAAGCCTTTTTAACTTTATATTAATTATATACTAATAGTATACCTATATTTATAAGGTAGAAATAGTTAAAGTTTTTATAAAAAAATAAGATATAGTAGTAGTCTTTATTATTAGTTTAATAGCTATATATTAGTAAATTTACCTTAGAAATATAATAATTATAAAAAAAGGTATTAAGCTTAATTTATTTTATATATATTTAAATAAGTACTATAAATTTATATTTAGTAAAGCTAAAGTAAATATAAACTATTTTAATAGTAAAGGTAAAGTTAAGGTTAAGCTTTACTATTATATATTTAACCTAGGTTTAGTATACTTATATAGTAGTTCTCTCTTTATATTAATAGTTTTTTTACTTTAAAGTAAGTACTTTAGCTAAAAATAGTTTAAAGAAATAATTATAAAGCTAATTTAAAAATAATATATAATTTAAATAGTTATTAAAATTTAAAAAGTATTTATACCTTTAGTATATTAATCTTTAATAAAGTTAGGCTACTATTATAATATAAGTATTTTAAATTTAATTAGCTATATTATTAGCTTTAATTTAATAATAAAAGTAAAGTAAGTAATAATTAAAGTAAAGGTTAATTAAAGCTATAGCTAATTTAATTTTAATAAAGGCTTATAATATAATATTAAAAGCTTTAGTAATTATTTTTAAATATTTAGTTTACTTAAAAATAAATACCTTAGCTATTCCCCTTACCTTATTATTAATTATTATAAAGATATAGTATAATTTTATATTATAAGTAATAATACTTTAAATTACTTATATATATAATAAGTATATATTTTATAAAAAGTAACTCTATATTAATACTATTAATAATATAAGTATAAGCTATTACTATATTAATTTTAACTTAACTTAAGTTTAATATACCTTTTATTATAGTTTTTAGTAAATTTAAACCCTTAGAAAGTAAGTAAATTAAACTAGCTATATTATATTAATATTAAATTAAATTAAAGTTATAACTATAGTATAGTATTTTATAAAGTATATAAGTTTACTCTTTTTTAAATTAAATTTAAGGCCTAATTTTTAAAATTAATTTTAATAAATTACCTATATAGCTTTAAGGTAGTTTTATATCTTTTTTACTATATAACTATATATTAAAATATTTATATTATTAAAAAAGCTTATAATTAATATAAACTATATAGCTTAAAGTTTAGTATATAATAATATAATATAAAGTAAAAAAAAAATAAAAAAAATAAGAAATCTCTATAGTATTTTTATAATAATAAATAAAGAGCTAGTTATTTTATTATTAAAGAAAAGGTAAGTAATATACTTAATAGTAAAAAAGTAGGTTTATACTATAATTTAAATAAAAATACTAATAGTAATAAAGGTATAAGTAAGTTATTTATAGTAAATAGTATTAAAGGCTATTAATATATTTAGCTAAAGTAGTAATATAATATTACTATAATACTATACTATATATATAAATTTTATTAATATATATAATATAACTTTTATTAACTAATTTACTTTATTATTTATTTATAAATTAAGTAATACTTTACTTAATTTAGCTATAAAAATAAGCTAACTTATTATTATTACTTTTATAACCTTATTAACTATATTAAAGAGTAAGATTAAATACTAAGCCTTTATTTTTTATTACTTTATTAAAGTTTTATTTAGTTTATAAAAAATAATAGCTTTTATTTATTAAAATAAAGCTAAATAATAATTAATATAATAATATATATTTAGTAAGTAAGTAAAGGTTTATACTAATAATTTACTATAAACTTTAAAATAGCTTATTAAAAGTTTATTAAGTTTAAATGCTTTTTAGCTAAATAAGCCCTTTATAATACTATAAATTTTATTAATATTAAATTAGTTTTTAATTAAAAATATAGTAATATTAAAGTAGCTATTTAAATTACTTAATATATTATTAAGTTAGGCTTAAAAAAAAAGAAAGAAATATTTAGTTAAAATAATAGCTTTTTTTTAATATATTTTAATAATTATAATTTTTATATTTTTACTTTATAAAAAAAAGGGAATTTATTATTATTTTAATAATAAGCTACTATAAAGCTATATTTATTATTTAAGCTTTTAAAGGTTTTTATATTAAATAGTTATAGCCTTAACTACTATATACTAAGCACTATACTATTTATTATAAATAACTTAGTTTTATATTTATATTATATTAGTTATATAATATTAATTCTCTTTAATATAAAATACTTTTTATTATTATAATATTCTTTTAGTATTTTAAGTTACTTTTTTAATAAATTAGTTTTATTATAAGTTTAGTTTAAAACTACCTTAAAGTTTTTTTAAAATTATTATATTTATAATAAACTAAAGTTTAGCTATTAATTATTTTATAAAGTAATTAATTTTCTTTAATAATTAAAGTTAAAGCTTTATAATATTAAGCTAAAACTATACTATAGCTTTTATAATAATAAGGTTATTATTTATATATATTTATTTAAACTAAGGGGGATAGTTATTATATAGTTTAAAGCTAAAGCCTATATAAATTAGCTATAGTATATAATTAGATCTAATAAGGTTTAAGCCTTTTAAAAAGTTAATATTTATACTATAAGTAGCTTAAATATAATTAATAATATTTTTTATTTTTTTATTTTTTATATTACCTTACCCTATAGTATTATAAGTCTAAGCTATTATTACTTTATTAATATAAAAAGTATATTATATTTTACTAAGGTTTAACTATAATAGTTTTAAAGTAAGTAATATTAATTAAAGTTATTAATAAATATATTATAATTAAAGGGTAAGGCTAATATAAATTTAAAAAAAGATAAAGTTTAGTTAGGTTTATAAATTAAAAAGTAAATCAAGTAAATATTATACTTTATTATTATAATAAAGTATTAATTCTTATTTATTTATATTATTTATATTTTAGGTTTATATTAATAGTATATATAAATTATAGTTTAGCTACTTTAAGTTATAAGCTAAAAGTAGCTAAGGCTAAAATTAAATAATTTATTATTTAAAATCCCTAGTTTCTATATTACTATTATATTAATACTAAGCTAAAATTCTAATACTAAGTATATTAAATAGGTTTTTTTTTATATATTTTAGTATATAACCTTAATTATATACTTTATATTATATATTAAGTTAGACTTAGCTTATTTAAGGCTATAATAGCTATAGATTATTAGCTTAAAAAGGCTTTTATAGCTACTTATAAATATTATATTAATTTTAGCCTTAATTTAAAAAGGTAAGTATATAATTAATTAACTTATTTTTAAAGTAAAGCTTTTTATAAAAGTAAGTTATTTATATTTTATTTTTAGCTATAATTAAGTATTTTCATTTATTTTTTTTATTTTAATTAAAAAAAGGGTTTAATAAAGGTTAAAGGCTATACTAAGTATATAGTATATATATAGTTTTAAATAGTTAATATAGTATTTATAAATAGATTTTATTAATATTAAGTAAAACTATTTACCTTTTATATAATAATTAGTAGTATAATAGCTATATTATAAAAGTATAGTATAATATATAGTAATATATTTAAAATTAAAATACCTATAATATTAATAAAGGTAAATAGCTTTATTATAGAGTTTAGCTTTAAATATCTTAGCTTTATAAATAATATTAATATAATATAGCTTATTTATTACTTTAATACTATTAATAGTAATAATAAAGAGAAACTATATAGTAATATTATATAGCTTTTATATTATAATCTATATAGGGCCTTAATTATTAATTATAACTAAAGCTTAGAAAATATAGTCTTTCTTTTAGTTTTATATATAGTATATAAAAAAGCCTTTAATAATAATACTAAATATATATTAGCTTAGTATTATTTTTAATTTAAAAGTAATACTAACCTATATAGTATTTTTAGTATAAGGCTTTATTATAATTTAAAATATAATAATAGTATTACTACTTTAAAGGTAATAAGCTATTATTATAATATTAATACTAATAGGTTAATTAATAATAATAATAATATTTTTAAGTAAATAATTTTAAATAGCTTTAGCTATAATAATACTTTTAATAATAGTTTTATAATAAACTTAAAAAAGTATTACTATAATTATAAAATAAATTTATTAAACTAAAAATTAAAAGATTCCCTTAATAGTAATACTAGCTTAGCTTAGGGCTAGTATATTTTTAATATTTATAGCCTTTTTAACTATATATTTTATTACTTTTTTAAGGTTTTAAATTATAATAAGCTTATAAAGTAATAATAAAGTTAATATTATTATTTTAATAAGGATTTAAAATATTAAAAGGCTATATTAGGTATATATTAAGGCTATATTATTTATATAAAGAATAATATTCTATATACTCTTTAGCACTATAGCTAGTATAAGTTTAGTTATTTTATTATATTTAATTATAAAATAATTTAGTATTTACTTATATATAGGTAGTAGTATAAAAATAACTTAGAATATTATTAATATAAAGCTACTTTAATTTATAAGTAAATAATAATAGCTTTATATAAAGCTATAGTTTTTACTATTAATATTTATTAATATTACTTTATTTACTATACCTATACTTTAGCACTAATATACTATTAAAGATAGGGGTAAATAAATATAGTAATTCTTTTTTTATACTTTTTAAGAGGTTTAGAGTTAATTCTATATTGCTACTATAGTGCAGGCAAATTTGCAAAAAGTTTTTAATGCTATACTATATATATAAATTCTATTCATATATTTAATATAACTTCTATAAACTAATTTACTTTATTATTTATTTATAAGTTAAGTAGCACTTTATTTAATTTAGCGAAGTTTTTTTTTAATAACTAATGGACTTTTTACGAATTTGCCTACACTATAGTAGTGACGTAGAATTAACTCTAAACCTCTTAAAAAGTATAGAAAAAGAATTACTATATTTATTTACCCCTATTTTTAATAGTATATTAGTACTAAAGTATAGGTATAGTAAATAAGGTAATATTAATAAATATTAATAGTAAAAACTATAGCTTTATATAAAGCTACTATTACTTACTTATAGGTTAGGGTAGCTTTATATTAATAGTACTTTAAGTTACTTTTATATTATTACTTATATATAAATAAATACTAAATTACCTTATAGTTAAATATAATAAAATAATTAAAGTTATACTAACTATAGTGCTAAAGAGTATATAAAATATTATTCTCTATATAAATAATATAGCCTTAATATATATTTAATATAGCTTTTTAATGCTTTAAACCCTTATTAAAATAATAATATTAACTTTACTATTACTTTATAAGCTTATTATAGTTTAAAACCTTAAAGAAATAGTAGAATATATAGTTAAGAAGGCTATAAATACTAAAAATATATTAATTTTAAGCTAAATTAGTATTATTACTAAGGGGATTTTTTAATTCTTAGTTTAATAGGTTTACTTTATAACTATAATAGTATTCTTTTAAGTTTATTATAAAATTATTATTAAAGGTATTATTATAATTAAAGCTATTTAGAATTATTTACTTAAAAATATTATTATTACTATTAATTAAGCTATTAGCACTAATACTATAATAATAGCTTACTACCTTTAAAGTAGTAATATTATTATTATATTTTAAAATATAGTAAAGCCTTATACTAAAAATATTATATAAGTTAGTATTACTTTTAAATTAAAAGTAGTATTAAGCTAATATATATTTAATATTATTATTAAGGGCTTTTTTATATATTATATATAGAATTAAAAAAAAGATTATATTCTTTAAGCCTTAGTTATAATTAATAATTAAGGCTTTATATAAATTATAGTATAAAAGCTATATAATACTACTATATAGTCTTCTTTTATTATTACTATTAATAGTATTAAAGTAGTAAATAGGCTATATTATACTAATATTATTTATAAAGCTAAGGTATTTAAAGCTAAACCCTATAATAATACTATTTACCCTTATTAATATTATAGGTATTTTAAATTTAAATATATTACTATATACTATACTATACCTTTATAATATAGCTACTATACTACTAGTTATTATATAAAAAATAAGTAATCTTATTTAGTATTAATAAAAGCTATTTATAAATACTATATTAACTATTTAGAACTATACTTAGTGTAGTTCTATATATATAATATTATAAATAAGTAATAAAATTATATATATACTATATACCTAATATAGCCTCTAGCCTTTACTAAACCCTCCCTTTAATTAAAATAAAAAAAATAAACTAAAGTACTTAGCTATAGCTAGAAATAAAATATAAGTAATCTATTATTATAAAAGGCTTTGCTTTAAAAATAAGTTAGTTAATTATATATTTACCTTTTTAAATTAAAGCTAAAATTAATATAATATTTATAAGTAATTATAAAAGCCTTTTTAAGCTAGTAATTTATAGCTATTATAGCCTTAAATAAGCTAAGTTTAACCTAATATATAATATAAAGTATATAATTAAGGTTATATACTAAAATATATAAAAGAAAACTTATTTAATATACTTAGTGCTAGAGTCCTAGCCTAATATTAATATAATAGTAATATAAAAACTAAAGACTTTAAATAATAAATTACTTAATTTTAGCTTTAGCTACTTTTAGCTTATAACTTAAGGTAGCTATACTATAATTTATATATACTATTAGTATAGACCTAAGGTATAAATAATATAAGTAAATAAAAATTAGTACTTTATTATAATAATAAAGTATAATATTTACTTTATTTACTCTTTAACCTATAAACTTAACTAAACTTTACCTTTACTTAAATTTATATTAGCCTTATTTTTTTTAATTATAATATATTTATTAGTAACTTTAACTAATACTACTTATTTTAAAATTATTATAGTTAAATCTTAATAAAATATAATATACTTCTTATATTAGTAAAGTAGTAGTAGCTTAAACTTATAATACTATAAAGTAAGGTAATATAAAGAATATAAAGAAAAAGAAATAATATTATTAATTATATATAAGCTATTTATAGTATAAATATTAACTTTTTAAAAGGCTTAAACCTTATTAGATTTAACTATATACTATAGCTTATTTATATAAGCTTTAGCCTTAAGCTATATAATAATTATTCTTTTTAGTTTAAATAGTTATATATAAATAATAACCTTATTATTATAAAGGCTATAGTATAGTTTTAGCTTAATATTATAAAGCCTTAACTTTAATTACTAAAGAAAATTAATTACTTTATAAAATAGTTAATAGCTAAACTTTAGTTTATTATAAATATAATAGTTTTAAAGAAACTTAAAGGTAGTTTTAAATTAAATTTATAGTAAAATTAATATATTAAAAAAGTAACTTAAAATAATAAAAAAATACTTTAATAGTAAAGGGTATTTTATACTAAAGAGAATTAGTAGTATATAAGTAATATAGTATAAATATAAAACTAAGTTATTTATAATAAATAATATAATGCTTAGTATATAGTAGTTAAGGCTATAATTACTTAATATAAAAACCTTTAAAAGCTTAAATAATAAGTATAGCTTTATAGTAGCTTACTATTAAAATAATAGTAAATTCTTACTTTTTTATAAAATAAAGATATAAATATTATAACTATTAAAATATATTAAAAAAAAGCTAACTTTTCGCGAATTCGCCCGCACCGCAGTAGCGACGCAGAATTAACTCTAAACCTCTTAAAAAGTGTAGAAAAAGAATTACTATATTTATTTACCCTTATCTCTAATAGTGTATTAGTATTAGAGTATAGGCATAGTAAATAAAGTAATACTAATAAATATTAATAGTAAAAACTATAGCTTTATATAAAGCTACTATTACCTATTTATAGGTTAGGGTAGCTTTATATTAATAATACCTTAAGTTACTTTTACACTACTACCTATATATAAGTAAATATTAAATTACTTTATAGTTAAATATAATAAAATAACTAAACTTATATTAGCTATAGTGCTAAAGAGTATATAGAATATTATTCTTTATATAGATAATATAGCCTTAATATATGCCTAATATAGCCTTTTAATGCCTTAAACCCTTACTAAAATAATAATATTAACTTTATTATTACTTTATAAGCTTATTATAGTTTAAAACCTTAAAGAAGTAATAAAGTATATAGTTAAGAAGGCTATAAATATTAAAAATATATTAGCCTTAAGCTAAGCTAGTATTATTACTAAAGGGATTTTTTAATTCTTAGTTTAATAGATTTACTTTATAATTATAATAGTATTTTTTTAAGTTTATTATAAAACTATTATTAAAGGTATTACTATAGCTAAAGCTATTTAGAATTATTTACTTAAAGATATTATTACTATTATTAA
>SRPU01000592.1:0-16320 GCA_018360185.1 Claviceps lovelessii | reverse complement strand
TTTTCAGCGGCTGGACTACATCAGCAACGTTGAGGGAAAGCCTCATCAGCTACGTTGGGCGAGAGCTCAACGAAACTTACAAGTCCGCCAAGTCAAGCCTTCCATCCAACGAGGCCATCGATCTAGCCATCAAGACAGGCTTCAACCGCCTAGACAACGAAATCGTGCACAAGAGCGTGGAAAAGGTCTTCAAGGCCAGCTCCAAGGCCGTGGCTGCCGAACTGCTTCAGCCCGCCCTCTCCGGTTCCTGCGCCCTGCTCTCCTTCTACGACAGCCGCACCAATCTTCTCCGTGTAGCCTGTACGGGTGACTCCCGAGCCGTCCTCGGCCGCCGCTCCGATTCAGGAAAATGGACGGCCACGGCGCTTTCGGAGGACCAGACGGGCGGCAACCCAGACGAGGCCTCGCGCATGCGCAAGGAGCACCCGGGCGAAGAAAACGTCATCCGCAACGGCCGCGTCCTCGGCGGCCTCGAACCAACCCGCGCCTTTGGCGACGCCGTCTACAAATGGAGCCGTGACGTGGCCGGCAAGCTTCGCAGCAATTTCTTCGGCCGCTCGCCCTCTCCGCTGCTCAAAACGCCTCCCTACGTCACGGCCGAGCCCATCGTCACAACCACAAAGATCAACCCCTCCAACGGCGACTTTCTCGTCCTCGCAACAGATGGTCTCTGGGAGATGCTCACCAATGAAGAAGTAGTAGGTCTGGTGGGCCAGTGGATCGAATCCCAAGCCGCTGCCACCACATCCTCGTCGTCGTCGTCGACATCTCAATTCCAAGCAGCCTGGTCCAAAATCTTCGGCTCCACCTCCCACAATACACCCCTCCCGGTCGAAGGAGCCAAGTCCTCCGCCTCTCAAGATGGTCAAAGGACGCCCATCCGTCTCCAGCAGTGGGGCATCGACCCCGACGCAAAGGACCGCTTCATCGTCAAGGATAACAATGTCGCGACGCATCTGGTGAGGAACGCGTTGGGAGGGACCAACGACGAGCAGGTGCGCGCGTTGCTTACGCTTCCTTCTCCGTTTTCAAGACGATATAGGTATTTCTACGTTTTTTTTTTTTTTTTTTTTCTATATTGATCAAACTTGCTTCATTCTACTCTTCTGCATTTTTGCTCACTAACCCCTCCCAGAGATGATCTCACCGTTCAGGTCATATTCTTCGGTGACGCCCCCAAAACAGGCCAAATCACCATCAATCTCGACGCCACAGCCCCTAGTGCTGAGCCCAAGCCGAAGATCTAGTTGAATAGTAGGCACTTTTTCTGCAGCTCTCATCCCCATGTCCACTGGACCGCCATGTCTACCCTGTCTACCCCCCGACCTCTTCGTTCGCGCTCGCACTCACACTCGCACTCGCACTCACACTCGCACTCGGCAGCCTCATTGCCCATGTCGGTACTCGTCATGGACTCATTTGAGGAATTCCTCGCAGGGTGGGCCGTCATGGCTGCGGCGGCGACGGCGGCGACAGCCGCAGTGCTGTACATGGCTCATTTCTAATGATTACTTCAGTACCAGTACCAATGTCAGTGTCAGTGTCAGCCAAATGGTTATTTCTTAGAGAAGAGAGCAAGTGGGACGCTTTGCATTTAGACCTACTGAAATTGCCGACTACCGAGCGGTTTTGTACCCCTCAAACAGGAAAAGCTTGGTCAGGAAAGAGGATAGATAGAGGCCCAGGCAGGGGTGTCTATTAGCAAGGAAGCATGCCGATGATGAAAGGGGCCGTCTGTTGCCATTTCGGGACATGGAAAATAAACCGAAGACGTAGAAAATAAAAAATAAGGGAGAGGGGAAGAAGAAGAAAAGGAAAATAGAAAATGAAAGAAAGAAAGAAAAAAAAAAAGAAAAAAGGGCCTTGATTTGTAGTATTATGTAGCGATTGGGAATAAGGAACACAGGGGACTAAGAGACAAGACGAGACGACTGCAGCGAGTAGAGGAGGCGACAGCTGTTTTGTATTACTTTATATTATGCTTGTTCTAGGTCTCCTCTTTCTTAGCACATAAAAACATGACTAGTAACATATAGGTTAAGATATTTTATCCTCAAGAGACAGAGGGAAGACAAACTTATGCCTAGTTTTTAGTAATTAGAATGCAGAATCATACAGATAAGACATGACGACTACCGAGTCGAGGAAGCGACGGCGGACTATTTTATCACTTTACAGTATGCTTATTCTGGGACTACTCTTTCTTGGCAAAATGAAAACTACATAATAGAGTAACATATATAGGTCTAGAAAAGATAGAAGAGAAACCATATACTTTATTTTTCAGTGAACATAGTACTCAGAATAAAGGACCATAGAGATAAGATAGGACTATATAACCGCCAAGACGACTACCGAGTCGAGGAAGCGACGGAGGACTGTTTCGTATTACTTTATATATAATGCTTATTCTGGGACTATGCTCCATTAGCGTGGGAAAACACAGGATTAATTAATTACATAGGTCTAGACGTTATGCTTCAGAGAAAGGGGAAACGATATGCTTAGTTTCTAGTATTATAGAGTAATGAGGGTTAAGGACTAAAGAGGTAAGACGGGACTAGATGACTGCTCGGTAGGGAAAGCCATGGAGTAGAATTGTACATTACTTTATATTTATATTTGTACCACAACTGCTTTTTCCTTCGTAGTAGATAAACAAAAGATAATTCAGTAATCTTTATAAGCTAAAATATAATATCCTAAACAAAGCAGAAAGACTATACTTTTTTTATAATATATTGTTACGTGTTGGATGTCACACGTAAATAGGGGGTACTCACACAGTAGGTGTGGCACGTCATAAAGGTCACAAGAAGAGAGAACACTCGAATCACAGTTAGGTGGTCAAGTGTATGTCAGGTCGAAGTTGTTGATTCCTATGCTAGATGCGGCGGAACCCTCCTTTATGAGGTGGGTTCCGCCTCTGGGACCGGACCGTAACATATATAGTAAGTGGGATGAGGAACAAAAAAACGACAAAATAAATAATTACCAAGCAAAGGAAGCAATAGAGTACTGTTTAATATCACTTTATATTATGCTTGTTCTAGGACTACTATTTTTCGGCGCCTATAGGTATAAATAGGACCGAGTAATCTATACAGGTCCAGACATCTCCCACACGTCTGGTCCAACACCTACACCCCGCATTATACGCCAAACGGCAGCCCAGAGTGCAGCAACGATACATTGGGACGTGTAAAGGACCTTGCCCCTGTCCTCGTCGACTAGACGTAGGTGTCCTGGGGCCATAGCAGCTTTCTCGTCCACAGGCAATATATCATGGTGGCGAAGACGCCGATCCAGACTACAATCAGACAGATGGTCATGACTGCGCCAAAGAGGTGAATGCCACGGTTGTTGAAGACGTCGCCCATGGTTTCTGTGGCTACGACCTTTTTTGGTGGGGGAGAGCGAATGAAATAGAGAGCTGTTAGTTCACTTACTTTTCTTTTCTTTTCTTTTCTCTTTTTTCTCCCTTTTTCCCCTTTTCCCTTTTCCTTCCCCCCCCCCCTTCTATTCCTTCTCTTGTTTTTTTTTCTTGTTTTTTTTTGTAGTTTAGGCGGATGGCACTTACCAATGCTGTGTTGGGAAATACAAACGACCACCACGTCATCTGAAATGGCATGTTGTGCCCCCCGTGTGTATACTTCCAAAGCGAGCCGACTGACACGAGAAAGAACCACATTGCGAGACCCCAGAGCCATAGTCCCACAAGCACAGATACCACTTTGATCACATCGGCAGTGACAGGCGTGTTAAGAAAATTGTCAGGAATGATGCTCTTGGCTTGGCTTCCGAGTTGCGCTGTCCGTGTTAGTACATAAAACGGGACGACTTGTATGAACACGCATACCAATTCCAGCGGCTGTGAATGCAAATGGTCCAATAGAGATGAACTGGCACCAGTCAGCCTCCATGACGAATCACGATCATGACTAGAGTAGATGCTCTGCATGTTCGGGATAGTCTCACCACACCAGGCCGTTGCATATCTCGAGGAAGCTTTTGTGTCATTAGACGGTAAATAAAGGCTGCTGAAATCATAAACGCAATCAGACAGCCAGTTCCCTGCGTGGCGGTCGCACACAGGGCTATAGCGGTCTTGTTGATCGAAGTTGGATGTCCAGCGACGTCTGCGGAGTCAATGAGATGGGCCGCAAAGGGGCATGTGAGCAGGAGCGGATAGGCAGGGAAGACCCAGGTAGGTGTCATCATATGGATAGGAAAAGCTCTGTTGACGATTAGACACGAACAAAAGTGTGACTGGAAACCCGATTTCGAGGCTCGGCACATACAGGGTCGACCAGAGGATGAGATACAAGCCAGCACTGGCCACCGCACTCAAGCCAACATATAGCCAAAAACAAACCTGAAGAGTCCGCAAAAGCCAAGCTCCGCAATGGGGAACCCAGTACTCGCAAATGTTGATTAGGATCATGGCAATGCTGCGGGCCAATATTTAGTCCATGGCAATCAACTACTTTTAGCGGGTTGCTCACGAAACAAACTGTCACTGATCAGGCCCGGTTTCCTTGTTTTCTTTTTAATCCAAGACTCACAAAAGCCGGTATGAACAGTGATTCCACTTGATCAGTAAAGGAACGCGTAAACGTGCCGGGACGCATGTAGAATCGGCATGAAAGCAGGATGCAATTCATTACAAAAAAGGCCACGTTTAAAAGGCAGAAGCAAAGGCCAACAGTGGTGATCCATCCGGCCCGGTAATATGCTAACAATATGCTGTCAGCCGTGCCAGCTGTAGCGTCATTTTGAGGCTTATATATGTGTGTGTGTCTGTGTCTGTGTGTGTGTGTGTATTGATCATCCCTACATGCATGGAGCACATTGGCCACACCACCCGTTGCCATGGTCTGCACAGTCCCTCGTCAGTCAGTCCGTATCGGTCGACACATGTAATCTACTCATTTATGCGTACCATTGCAAAATATGTCCATTGGTAACATGCGATGCGATCTTTCAAGGTCACCCTTTTTTCAGCAGGACGCGTCTTGTCCGCCCTTGTCATGACGTTCTGAATGCTGGACCGACTTGGCGCTGGAAGTGGCGGGTTGAAGGAGATTCGAGGACGAACAGGAGGCGCGGAAGTCGGCAACTTGGTCAGGGCTGGAGTGGTAGACGAAAGAGATGGCGTTGCCACTTGTACGCCAGGCGCAGGAGAAGGCGATGAGAAGAAGGCCGGCTGGGTTTCATCATTGGGAGACTCGTAGACGCATTCGGGTACGCTGTGGCAAGTGTTGTCGGCGTTTAAAACTTGGGCATAGTTGCGGGTGGCCATGTTCCCGGCTCCAAATCTTCCGGTCGTCGGGCCAGAAGCTTTGATACGAAGTAAAGCAGAACGAGCAAGCTGGGCTCAGCCTGGGCAAAGGCCAAGTTGATATACACCATGTGGGTGAGGAAGAGAATCTGATGCAGAACGACGGAGCCGACATTAGCGAGAGGCATATTACATGTACCTGGTCCTCTATGGTGCCCAGTGCCCAGTGCCCAGTGCCCGGTCTTGTTCGAATCTACCACCTCTCCGGATATGATGACTAGTACGCCGCAACACCACGTAGTACTGGGCAAACTTGGAGCGACGGTTCCTTGAGTGGCTACGCCTTCGAGGTCCAGTGCGAGTCCTGGAGCGCAACGTGAGCTCTCAACAGCAGGGCTCAAATATAGAGAAGAGCCTGAGAGATGGACAGTTCAAAACAAGGAATCGAAAGTGGATCCACGCAAGGTTCCAGTAGAAAAGTGATGGGCCTGGTGTGATAGTATCGCCAAGGGCCCCTCGCGGATGCTGGTTGCTAGATCAAGTTATGACGACACGAGACGACGAGTTGTAGGTGCGCAATCGATTATCGCAGTGGCCAAGGAGACGAGCTGATACGACAATGCCAAGGCAGGGTACTATGGAGTCGAGATTGATGAAACAATGGGGGTAGGGATGGGAAGCGATGGAAAAAAAAAAGACGAGGTGCGTAGGATACAATGAGGAGGTTCCAGGCGTGAGGTGAAGTTTGCGCACTTCACGTATGATCTGGTTGGTGGTTGGTGGTCACTGGTCTAATACCGCACGTGGGCAGGTACTTACTTCACTTTACGAGGCAGGACCAGACCAGATTGAGTAGTAGGAAGTAGCTAAGCAAGCAGGTAGGTCCTGTTTTTTTTTTTTTTTTTTTTTTGTGTGTGTGTGTGTGTGTGTGTGTGTGTTGTTGTTGTTGTTGTTGTTGTTGTTGGGTTTGTGTCTTCTTCGTCTCGATCTATAAGGTCTGAGCTAGAGAGGAAAATATCAATTCCACAAACCCGTCATCAAACATTGTCGCGTCCGTCTTCATCAAATTTATTCGAGGTAAGTTGGTCACTGCCCCCTGCAAGACCGGGAAGGCATCCCGTCTTTCAGTGGCCACCAAGCACGGGGAGCCGCACGTGACGCTCGTCATCGCCAATTGCCAAGTGTGTCCTGTCTGGTCTTTCCTGTCTTTACTCTGCGTGGCAATTGACGACGGACAGGCCACGACGCAATCCAAGACTCAAGAGCTTCACGCAACGCCAATCCCTACACTTTACGCCAACTGACTGTATTTAGAGTTTATGGTCCCAGAGGCAGCCCTTGCGCGACTCCAACGGTAGTATAGGCTCAGTCAACAAAGCTAATACACTACCTGCTGGCACCCGAATCGGCCATTACCAGCATGCGTCAATAACAACATACTGGTGTTATCGACTTCAACATCCATCCCAACCACCACAACCATATGAAACGCTGCCATGACGTTCACCAACGCCCCTGTCACCAGATTGCTGGTTCTTGGTCTTGTTTCTGCGTCGATTGGCGCCAGCATGCTCGACATCAAGCACTACTTCTACATCTCCATCGACACGCACCTGTGGAAGTATCGACAATTCTGGAGGTTGTTCGCCTATCAACTATGTTATACCAACTCGACCGAGGTCTTGTTTGCCGCCATGACACTATACAATCTACGAGTCGTTGAACGCATGTGGGGTTCGCGAAAATATGCGGTGGGTTTCACGACATGTCACTTTTTTTTTTCTTTTTCTTTTTTTTCCCTTTTCTCCCCCCTTTTTTTTCCTGATTTTTTCCCCCTCTTCTGGCCTGTAAACACGTACAGCAACAAAACTGACAATTGCTCCAAAGTCGTTCCTGCTCCTCTCATCACTCTTCACTGCAATCGTCCCGCCGGTTATCATGATAGCTCTACGACCCTTATCGGCCAGTTTCTTCGACTATGTGCCCGCGGGCCCAACGCCGATCATTTTTGCCGTCCTAGCTCAATACTACGCCATGGTACCTCATGTGTACAAGTATCGCGTGGTCACATCGCAAAGTAACGAGGCCGATGCCTCGTCTGGTATTACGCTATCTGATAAGTCGTACCTATATTTCATTGCTATTCATCTGTCAGTCTTGCAATGGCCCGGGTCCATACTCGGCGCCTTTGTTGGCTGGATCGCGGGCAATGCATGGCGAGGCGGCGTGCTGCCCACTTCTCTCGTTTCATGGCGATTGCCAGGTTGGATGGTAGGACACAGTTCTCACGGACGCAGCGCCGAGTTCGAGGGCTTGCGGAGGCGGCTCGAGGGAGAGAGTGTGCCGGCCGATGGTGTATCATCCGGAGTGCAGTCCGAAGGTCAACAGGCGGAACGTAGACGGACCATGGGCCAGCAGATTTTTGACCAGTTTCGGGAAGCCCTATAGCGAAGGCGGCTTGAGGAGGAGAATGCGCTGGCCACTGGTGTATCATTTGGAGTGCAGCCCCAAGGTCAACAGGGGAGACGTAGACGGAACGCGGGCCAGCGGATTGCGAACCAGGTTCGGGAAGCTCTGTAGTCCATGTACGGTGTTGTGTGCGGTCTGAATAGTCTTAGCAAGCGTTCTTCAATCATTGTTACGAAACCAGATGTGTTTCTGTACTAGCATGCAGCCGTGTCTTGTTGAATGGGTTTGGAGTCTCCTGCCAAGACAGCATGTCCTTGTTTCTGGTCCCCTCGGTTCGCTTCGTCGGATGCCGTTTTCGTCTAGCACAGGCACACAGCGTCGCGTCTATGGCTACATACCATGTGTATGTACATACATATGTAAGTGCTTGCGTGCATGTGACGACGTCAGTATCTTGGATGAAGCGAAAGGGTCCGTCGTTGTCTGGTGCACAGATGACAATCCAGCCTGCGCACAGGCCTTGTTATTCATGCTTGCTCGCTGGTTTGCTGGAGGGAATGTGTCATGTTTGCTCCACGGCGTCTTGCGTCTGGGAGCGCTGGGTGGATCTCACTCAAAAGGAATCCCAGCCTGGACAGCAAGCAGTCTTCCGAAATATTGCGCAGGGGGTTGAGATGATATCGCCGGGAGCCGCAGCAGAAACAAGAGAGGGAATCCGAAATACCATTCACCATTTCACCTAGCTAGGTACTTTAGCTAGGTACTCACTTTAGGCACAACAGACTGGATGGACCCACTTCTCTATGCCCCCCACCTATCGTGTCGCCATGCAGTCAAGACGTGAAAGTTGCTGGTCTCCTTTTCCGTGTGTCTCCACCCGCAACCCGCAGGACTCCAATCCCCGACTTTCAATGTTCTCCAGCCTCGAGTCCTTGCCGCTTCCGCCGTCAACGTCGATTGCATCACCATACGACTAACTACTTCGCGATCCTCTCCCTACCGACGCCGCCTCCACGTCTTTTTCTTGCTGTCGCTTTGCCTACGACTTTGACGTCTCAAACCGAGTCTGCCATTGCTACTATAGCCGCTTACGATCCTGCGCATCATTGTTTTGCATCGCCCCAAATACCCGTCGTGCTCTGACTTGTTTTTTGTTCTTTCTTCTTTCTGTCTTTTTCTTTTTTCTTTTTTTCTTTTTTTCTTTTTTTTCTTTTTTTTTCTCTTTCTTCCCTTTTTCTTCCCTTCTCTCCTTTTCGTCTCCTTTTCTTTTCTTTTCTTTTCTTTTCTTTTTTTTTTTGGGGACGGAGGGGCTTGCGTAATACTGCCAACGATCTGGCCGAGCCGATTATAAAGTTACACACACACACACACACACAGAGAGAGAGAGAGAGAGAGAGAGAGACGCGCTTCATTACCGCGCCGAGGACTCGACTACATGGTGGGCTCCAGCCATTGCTTTTGTAAAATCACGACTGCTCTCTTCTCTTAGTGTGCGTTTCGGCTTGCGCTTTCTTGGAAGGATCTTTTCTATTCTTTGGATATTACTCATGAATATACACGTGTAAACGGGAGGGAGACAAGCCAACACAACTACGGCTGCGGTGTAGTATGAACAGGCACCCGACGGGTAGGAACTCCGACGACTACGGAGTTGCCAACCTGTCGCCTCCTCTCTTAATTTCTGATAGTAAAAACGACGAATTTGACCAGGACGGGACCATGAATGAGGCGGTTCAAGATGACACACGACTTGACCAGGTACGATTTATTTTTTTATTTATTTTTCTTTCTTTGCACACACAACCAGCAAACGTTCCGTTCTTCCCACCCCTGAATGAAACACAGGAGGGATTGCTGATGCCTGTTTGTTCGCTTTAGAACTATGAACCGACACCGACGCCGCGCTCGGCGCAGGTCGACCTCAAGGACCCTATACAAATCCATTTACTCACCGAAACGGCACTTTTAGACAGCCAGGGATTCGAAATCCTGTCCCAGGAGGAGGTGGACGAACTGAAGAAGCAGGCTGAATTACTCTCACAGCGCGTGGAATCAACAAGGTCCAACCTCGCCATTCAATCCAAATATCGAGATGCCGCTGCGTCCATGGCCAGGCTCGATCAGGGGGTTGGTGGTGCAGACGACCATCGGTCCCAGGAATCCGAGCGCGAGCGAATCGAATCCGAGCGGATATGCGACGAATTGGCATCGGAGCTGCTCGACCTCGAAAAGCGACTTTTGATCCCTCACCGAAAAATCGTGGAGCACACGGCGGCCATTCTGCAGCTGACGCATAAGGCGTCCAGGAAGAAGATGTTGACGCAAAACGACCATCTAGTCAATGGTATTCCTGGCAGTCCCGAGAGCCTCTATACATACTCTCACGGCCGGAACAGCATATACGGCCAGATGGGCGACGACGCGTATTTCGACGATCCTTCGGGGTATCAACTCGATAGCATGGAGCGCGCCCGGAAGAACGCGATTGAGATTCCGCTCAAATCACCGATCCGCGAACAAAACCAGATGCGTGTGGAGCTGGATCGTATGCGCGAGGAGAACACACAGTTGCGAAAGCAGACGGATGGTCTGCTCGAGAAGCTCCAAGGGTTCAATGTGTCGCTTCGGGAAACGATTGTTCGATTCAACCCACAAGTCAACCGCGACTATGATAAACCACCGCCGGTTTCCGCGACTCCGGATATGAACCTGGCAGACTTGCTCAGGAGCCAAGTGGAATATCTCGAGAGCGGCCTGGTTGCGGTGCAAGCCGAGCAAGAGTCTTTGGTCGGCGGTCATGAGATGGGCGGTCATGAGATGGGCGCCAATGACATGGGCGAACGCATCGAAACCATCAACCTGCAGCTTCGCGATCTGCTCATGACGTCTGACCCTCATTACACACCCACCGCGATTCCGCCGGAAACCGACGTCAGCGGCCAGATGGCCTATCTGGAAGAGTCCATCCGAAGCATCGAGTCCCAGTTCTCTCGAACCAACAACTCATCGAGCGCAAACGACGACACGATCCCTGTGCTCACCGGTCTATGGGAGTCTTTTCAACGAGGATTGTCGGAGGCCAAGAAGCGCAAAGACGATCGCCGCCGAAACCGATTCGAAAAGGGTCTGCCTGAGGATGACGAGGACATGTCTGATGATGAGGGCTTCGATACCACAGAGCCATACTCGTTGGAGTCCTTCTCCAACAGGGTACAGTGGATGCACGCGCAGGCCTTGACCTTGAGAGACCAAAAGTACGTCCTCAAGCGACAAATCAAGCAGCAGCGTGAACTCAACAACAAATCCGACGCCGAAAAGGATGACGAATTGACTCGTAAACAAGTGCATCTGGAGGAGAGCCGTGAGCTTCTCGGCCGCGCGGAGAAGGACGCTGCAGACGCCCAAAGGATGCTGTCTGAGACCATGGCAGACCTGGAGGATGCCAGAAATGCCGCCGCGGAAGCATTGGATGCGGCATCTGTCCGCGTGCAGGAACGGGACGACAAGATTGCCGATCTCGAGTCGACTCTCAAGGCCGCCCAGGACAGTCTGACGTCGGCGGAACAGGATCTGTCCACAGCTCGATCAGGAACTCACGACCTGGAAGAACAGATAGCGGGCTTGACTGTGCAGATGGCGGACTTGAAGCAGGAAAAGCTCGTGGCCGATCAGACGGTAGCGGAGCTCGAAAGGAAACTAGCAGAAGTGTTTGCGCAGGCGTCGGCCATGACAAATGAGAAGAATGCGGCCGACGAGGCAACCAAGGAAATGGAAAGTAAACTGGCATTCATGACTGCGCAGTTGGCGGCCGTGACACAGCAGCTGAACGAGGCCGAACAGTCCACCAAGCAACTCGAAAGGAAACTAGCAGAAGTGTTTGCGCAGGCGGCCGCTGCCACGCAGGAGAGCACGGCGGCCGCCAACGAGACCACCGGCAAACTAGAAAAGCAACTGGCGGAAGCCACCACGCAAGTGGCCACCTTGACGCAGGAAAAGAAGGCGGCCGAGGAGACGACCAAGGAACTGAAAAAGGAACTGGCGGCCAAGACGAAGGAGTTTAGAGTCAAGGACGACGAAGTCGATCAACTCAACATGACGATCGCGGAGCTCAAGACGGAAGTGACGATTGCTCGGGCAGAACTGGACGGCGCCTATGGATCCCGTGCAGAGCGAGCAGCAGAGGTGGCAGCCATCAAGCAAAGTTCTGAGAGTCTCAAGCTTCAAAACCAGGTCGATAGACTCAAAAAGGAGCTCAGCGCCACGGTGGAGGAGCTGGAGGGCGTCACCAAGGAGACGATTGGGTCGGAAAAGGAAAAGGCCGATATCGAGGCCAAGCTGGACGAGGCCCTGGCCGCCAGGACGGTGCTTGAAACCGAGCTGGAAAAGGCGCGCGATAAGATGGTCAAGCTGCAAGAGGAGCTGGATGGCGAGCGTCTCAAGATCCACAGCGCTGGAAACAGGCCAGGCGCCGGCGCGTCCATGCTGAGCGAGCGCTTCAGGGCAACAATGAGGGAAGAGCGCAAGAGGTTCCAGGAGGACCTCAGGGTATGTACAACTGTTTTTTTTTTTTTTTTTTTTTTTTTTTTGTGTGTGTGTGTGTGTGTGTGTGTGTGTGTGTTTCATCCCGGGATGTCATGATCTAATATGGGCTGGAGGAATGACCGCGATCTGGCGATGCTAACTGCCTTGTCTTTGGTAGGAGGAACGAACACGCTGTCGCAAGTTGGAAGAAGAATTGGCGCGATTCAAACGCGGCCAAGGGCCGGGCAGGAGTCCTTTGAGCCCGCGGTAGAAGCGACGACTCTAATATTCCTGACGTGTCATTTCGTCTTGCTCGATGGCGAATCATTGTTCACAGCGCGTCATTCTTTACGAAGCTCAATCACTTTTTGTATATTCTTGGATTACCGCCAACTCTGGATCACCGCCAACTCACATTCATCATTTTCTTCTTTCTTCTTTTTTTTCTCTCCTCTACTTCTCTCCCTCTTCATCATCATCATCATCTTCTCTCCCTCTTCACCATCCTCCTGTGCCGCAAATCACCACAGCGCTCACCATCTCCGAACACCTCCCCTAGTCACAACCTTGCATCTAGAATGTCCTTTCCATATGTACATAACACGGCATTGCTGCTTCAGCATGAGCCACCACATTTGATCGGGGATGCAACTTCCCACAAAGACATGTTTTTTTTGTTTTTTTTTTGTTCTTGTCTTTCTCTCCTTTGTTTCCTTTGCGCCTCCTTCCTTTTTTTCTTTGTTTTTGGTTCACGACTTGGGCTATACAGGAGTTACTGTCTTTTTTTTATCTTTTCAACTGAGCGAGCCAAGGTGAAAACGGGGCGGCGGGAGCAAGGCAGGTTGGTTACTTTTGGGTTCTTGTTTTATACCGCTTCCTTACTTACATCTACTGTTTCTTGTTGGATTCTTTTTTTTTTTTTTCGTGGTGGGTAAAACAAAAGAGGGCCGCTTTGTTTGGATGAACGACTTTTGTTAGAATTAGATTTATATACTGATGATTACTCGCGGTGCTCTATCGGGCTAGGGGCATGTATATCGACTGCCCCCCGTCTTGGCCGTGTGTGCGGGCATCATGTGAATTGCACTCGTGTCTGCAAAGCCGAGCGATGCGTGATTGGCAAATGCAGAGAAGAATGAGAAGGTGTAGATGGATTGTCCTTGGGGATTGCGCGTCTGTTTCTGCCAAGTGGCTTGCTGGCCAGATGGCGTTGCCAAAAAAAAAAAATCAGACACTATCGGGCCGTCAACTTTTCTTCTTTCCCTCGGGCGGCTTGAGTACGATTCTCCTTTTTGCATGCTGGCCAGAATGAAAAAGCGCCGAGGTCAAAATGGATTGAGGGTCCGGTGGTGGAACTCGAGGTATTCAGCTGTTTGTGGTAGGAGGCCTCATGGCAACCACATGGAAACATGCGGACTACTTCCTGCGCCCCCCGGGTTTTCGTTTTTGAATCAAAGTACGAATCAACTTACAAAGGGAGGTAGAGTTTCTTTCTATAACGTATGCCGTGAATCGGAGTGGCTACTGCAAAGCATCACACGCCGCTTAGACCAAAGACGTCGGCAAGGCCACGTCGCTCTGGAGGAATGTCATGTCGGATATCGGTGTTGGAGACGTCTATCTTGGATGAGATGTGGCAACGGGGTTTCTTTTCATAAGGCCGAGAGTTACAGTCAGATTTGGGGGGGGGGGTTTCTCTTCTTTTTTTTTCTCTTCTCTTCTCTTCTTTTCTCTTCTCTTCTTTTCTCTTCTCTTCTTTTCTCTTCTCTTCTTTTCTCTTCTTTTCTCTTCTCTTCTCTTCTCTTCTCTTCTTTTTTTTTCTTTTCTCTTTTTTTCTCTTCTTTTCTTTTCTCTTCTCTTCTTTTCTTTTCCCTTCTCTTCCCTTCTATTCTTTTCTTCTATTAATACATATAGATATGTATATACATTCGATACTCAGAAGACCCCCGCCAACACCATACCAACACGAGCTACGCAATCTCAGTGTCCTATTCTCGTCCCCGACCCGCAATCCTCATACAGCACGGCAGAGCAACATTGAAGTTGGAGACATCTGTCAGGTCAGCGGCGAGCAATCTCATTCAGTGATGCGAACAGAGGACACGGTAGGGGCTGCCGCAGACCGCAGAATACACGTAGTTCATAACAACACCATCTTGCGACTGCCACGCGCCGGGGGGTGTCCTCGACGTGAATGACAAACACGTGGCATGAGAAGACAAGGACTTTTTGACTCTCATACCTTTGTGTGTGTGAATCGTTCGAAAGTTGAGGAGCGTCTCGCGCGGGTGCGGAATTTGCAAAGGAGGTCCGGCAAAGGAGGTCCGGCGCCGCGCCGTGGCTATCGGCGGCCGGAGCGGGCCCCGGGGTGTGGAACTTAGGATGGAGGATATTACTTGATTTTACGGTGCGAATGCTTACAAAAAAAAGTCTCTGTTTCTGCTCGTGGACTTTTTTTCTTTATTTCTCCTGGTTTCTTTATTTCTTTCTTTCTTTCTTTTTTTCTTTCTTTTTTTCTTTTTTTCTTTCTTTCTTTCTTTCTTTCTTTCTTTCTTTCTTTCTTTCTTTCTTTCTTTCTTTCTTCTTCTTCTTCTTCTTCTTCTTCTTCTTCTTCTCTTCCCCTTCTTCTTCTTCTCCTTATCTCTTTATCTCTTCTTTTAATTCTTCCCCCTTATTCCATACCGTCCCCAGATACGGTTTACCAACTCCCACAACAAGCCCCTGATCTGCAAACTCCACGTCTCAAACGTGCTGCGCTAGAGGGCTCACGCGCGTGGTAAAGCAAACAAGGCAGTCGTTTCCATCTTCAAGTCCCCACCGTATCTTGAGCTCGCAAGCATCGACGGGACACAACGGATCCAGGAAATGGATTATGGCACACCCTCCTCACCGTTCCTTGCAAGCCCACTCATCGCCACAAACCAGGAAGCCAGGTTTGACGCTCCTCGATCTCCAAGTGACATCTACGCTGGCCTTGAACCTTATAATTCTGAGCCATATTCACTTGAAAAATGACATGATTCGCATTCCGGTGAAGTCATTATTCTTTCGTCTTGATACTTTTCTATGATGATACTTTTGCCATCTACGAATCTTTATCCTCTTAGACTTTTGACGCTGTTGATATCCCCCTCGTTGCGGTTTTGCCCTTTTATAGGTGGCGACTGCCGATCTACTCGAGTACAAGTTGCTCCCGTTACGCTACTGCCAACGTTTTCCCGCCTGATACAGTCTCCATAACTATCAAGAAGTCGTCCACTGCCTGTTAGCATCATTCGCGACCTCTCTAGACTACGTTTTCCGTTCTCGTTTTTTCTTTCCTCAACATGAACCATATTTCAGCACATTCAAAACACCATCCTTCCATCCGAGTCGAACCTGTTTCAACGGTATTGCCAAACCACACTACGTCGACAAGTGCCGGTTCTCCTCGCTATACCATGCAAGATTTTCTTCCTTTTCCATCCTCGTCCTCGTGAACACTCTCCCTTGAATCTCTCTAGGCCTCAACTCTGGAACCTATGGGCAGCTTTCTATCAAAAGATACCGTGTATCCTCTCCGTTCACCCCTACTAGACATGATTTACATGTTTGAGAATGCAACCAGATCCGTCACAGTCGGGAATGAGTCTCATAAGGGCTTGTACTCGCCGTAGCTGTCAAATGATGGCTGCAGCAGACCTTTTTACTTCCCCTTCTTTATTACCTTCTCCGTTGGCTGTTTTTTTTTTTTTTCTCTCCTCATTAGCTTTTCCCTATCAGCTGTGTCCCGCCCTTCAATCACCTTTTCCACGGGCCGCCTCTTCCTCTATTCATCGGCTTCTTCTTTATAAGCTGTTGCCCCCTCTTTCCATCATCCTCTTCGCTAGCTGCTAGAGATTTTTGCGACCTGGCCGCCATGAGCCTTTTCCTACCCGCACTGCTCCTGCAACGGTACATCTCATATAATAGATTCTCATGAACTAATTCCTAAAGAATACTTACTTGACTTCTAATTCACCATACTATTCTAATTCAACATACTATTCTAATTCAACATACTATTCTAATTCAACATACTATTCTAATTCAACATACTATTCTAATTCAACATACTATTCTAATTCAAC